>VZTO01012950.1:3433-17198 GCA_013400615.1 Syrrhaptes paradoxus | reverse complement strand
GCTTGGAAAAGAGGAGACTGAGGGGTGACCTAATGAATGTTTATAAATATGTGAAGGGTGAGTGTCAGGAGGATGGAGCCAGGCTCTTCTCTGTGACATCCAGTGACAGGACAAGGGGCAATGGGTGCAGCTGGAACACAGGAGGTTTCACTGGAATAGGAGAAAAAACTTCTCCACAGTGAGGGTGACAGAGCCCTGGAACAGGCCCAGAGAGGGTGTGGGTATTACAATGGCTCTTGTTCTGTCAAAGGACTGAAAAATGGGATTATATTCCTGGTGCAGGACTGTTCTTTGCTTTACAAAATGATTGGGAAGTTAGGAAAAACATGGACTTACAGATTCTAAGCATCAAAATGACCTCGATTTGGTTAAAAAAAAGAAAAAAGAAGAGCAATTCTCATTGTACAGGCTGTAAAACAAGAGAATGGTACAGGGGACAATCGTGAAGACGTTCAGTTCTTCGTTGTGTCTCCTAAATGGTGGTGGTCCCATAGCCAGGAGGATGAGGGGTCAAAAACCAAGTATACAACCCCTCTCAGAGAAGTTGTTGGTCCAGAGGGAGGTCCTGTGTACGTGCACGTTCTGTTTACTACTTCAGATTCGTTAAATTGGAAACAAGGAGTAAGCCAATATCAGGACAACCCGAAAAGGAGGTGTAATACTATAAAAACAGGAATGATGACTGATAATCGTAATTGGTATGGCATTCACACTCTTTGGGGATGTTTACTACAGAGGAAAAAAGAACACTGGTAAAAAAAAAAAAAGAAAAGTAAAGAAGGAGTAACCCAAGAGTAGGGAGGAGTGACACTCACCTCCCAAGGGGGGGATCCCAGGAGGGATACAAATATGGGTGGAGGATTGCAGAAAATAAGAAAATACCAAAAAAGTATCCTATATGGAATCCAGCCAGCACAGTACTGGGCAAAGCTGTGTATTTAATCAGGAAAAAGGAACAGAGGCAGCTGCCGAGCTGGTGGTAGGAACAGGATTAGATTGAAGACCAGAGAAATCGATTAGAATGTCCCTGGCTGATGATCCTTTGGCTCCAGTAAAGCTAGAGAATGAAACCATGGAATTTTTTAACAGACAGTGGAGCAACCCAATCGGTACTTACGGATTGTAAAGGACCTTTAAGTAAAATTAAGATCAGTGCAATTGGTGCCACCAGGAAAATAACTCAAAGACCGTGTTTACAACCCATGGGAAGTACTATCAGAAATCCCGCAGTCACTCATTGATTTTTCTATACGCCAGAGCGCCCCTTGCCACTGCTGGGGGGAGATTTGTCACAGAAATTAAATGTACAAATAATATTTCTGGAGATTTAAGTTACATTCCCCCAGAAAACACCTGGAAAGCACAGATGTGTCTGCTGACTCAAGGTGAACAGGATGAAGATGCAGACAGTCCTAAAAACCGTACCAAGCAGCCCACGTGGCCTTGTGTTTGTTAAATGAAAGAAGGAAACAAATAAATGCAAAACATTTATTCGAATGTGTTGTACAAAAAGTTTCCAGTCATAAAATGTATATTACAAATCATTGAAAAAGACAAGACATTTGGCATGCATATTCTAAAGAGAAAAAAAAACCACTTTGAAATGGTAAAGTCTAGATCATTATGTAGTTTTCGTAAGTTCCACGTGAACATTTTCATCGTTTTGCTTTTTGTATTTCAATTTCCAACCTTTTCCTACAATTCCTTATTTTAAAAACTTGAACCTTCCAGAAACTCGTACGCAGCAGCTGACTGGAGATGGTCAGTTAAACTGACCTAGAACCAGAGCTATCTACAGAAAGGTTGTGTTAAAAATAAATCACAATTCAAGTCACAAGGCATCACTGTTATGAAAATAAGAGTTCAACGGAGAAGGTACTATTGTGCCCAAATGGAAAGCATTTTGGCTTAAACTTATTTAAAATAGCTTATTGCTTGTCATTGCAGTGTCATGACACTGGAATACACAACATCTACCTTATCAACACGGAATTGTCACTTCGTTAACAGCTAACTACAAAATTCAGAAGTTCAATAAAACACTTTTTATTCTCCTGAACTCCAAGTCAATTCACTGCTTGTGTATTCTGAACAGAGTCTTGCAATATTAAACATCCTTGCCACTCTCTAGACCTTAGCATTTCAAGAAAGGCATTATGTTTACAAATAATAATTGCATGTAAATATGGTCTTGTATTAAAAAAAACACTTTAAATTATTTTAAACTGGTTTAAAGCTAAGCATATTGAAGGGCAAAAAAAAAATTCTGTTTCCCAGGCCATCCTAAGTGACAAAAGAAACTCTCCAATGTAATTTTTGTCTTGACAATCAGAGAAAACGATGCTTTGAAAAATGCAATCAGCATCTCACCTTCCACTCACTGGTTTACAACAGGCTTTGTTTCCTGCTCGCACAGGGTTTGGACCCAACAGTGGCAACAAAATCCAGCAGAAAAGATGAATATACCTCTGTTTAGAGATAAGACTTTCAAAAGAAGATCCAGAGAGAAAGATAGAATGGCTTAGCAGCGAGAGAAGTGGCTACAAGAGCTATAAAACACACAAGCATGCATGTTCTCGTACAGCACCAGCACCTTTCTGAAGGATACAAAAGCAGCAGATTCTCAACTCTTCTGGGGTGCAGAGGGGATTTCTACAAGCCTCTTCTACCCTAACCCTGCCCAGGCTGCAGTTAAAGGGCCTTTACACAGGATGAGCAATGAAAAGAGAAAAGGGTGCACAAACCCAGCGCGATCCCTGCACTGAGCATGAGGTGTCCTGTTGCTGGAGGATAGACCTGCCCACGAAGCGATCTGCTGTCGCAGTACAGCCTGCTTCACGCCGCAGCACGGTTTTCACGACTAACGAAGCTGCAGACAAGCTCGTCCAGCTTCTACACGACAGGTCACGGGAAGCAGGCGTTTGTTTTCTTCCTGAGACTTTTGGTTCCTGCTACAAGCCCACTCTGCCAGCAGCTCCCATCTAAGGGCAGAATGGTGCTGAAGCCGTCACTGCACCAGTGTAAACTCTTGGTTTGTCAGGGCAAATCCAGAGTCCCGAACTAGCCTGAGACACACACGGGAAATACAGGTGTGCAGCAGCGAAGGAGTCGCAGCCACTGATCCCTGGAGTAAGTCACTGCAACACAGCAGCTGAAGTAAAGACAGGAACGAGGGAGACAGCAGTGGCGCGAGATGTCAGAGGCTCCCGGTGACCACCCCTCACTCTGCAGATGGATGGACACCGGCACTTTCACCTGGCACGAGCCCAGCAGCAGGTAGCATGTATGATATTGTTACGATCTACACAATGAAAAGATTGGCTTAACTGTTCTGCTGAAGTTACGCGGTGATTCCTTCCCCCTCTTAACCAGTGAAAATCATTTAGGAATCATTTTTACTGTTTCATCCAGAATAAAGTTGTTTGCTTGTTTTTCTGGAATAGGAACATCCATATGGGTGGTTACACTCAAGTACCTGCTCTGATAAAAGCTATACTGGTTCATTTCCCTAATCACAGAAGCCTTGAAATATTTTTTTTCTCCTGACAAATCTATTTCTCCTTCAAACTCTACACCTGATATCAGACACTGGAGTAGACATGTTGACTGTCCTCCAACTTCTTCAAGGGTGGCTCACATACAGGATCAAATAGGAAGAGAGGGCAAGGGGACACTGGATTTTATTGGAACAAAAAGCTTTAATTACCCTGAACATGAAAAAAAATAATCTTAAAAGACAGAAAAAAAAAAGGAAACTATGCTTTTTTGTTTAGTAAAGTCAAAAATCCTCCCAGTATGGAGCACCAGCTTTACGGGGACAGTGCTCTTACAGAGGCTCAGCATCAAAAGCAAGAGGGAAAGATGGCATCTAGGAAAGACACAGAAAAGAAAGTACGTGGAATACAGTAGTTTTTCCTGTGTCTTATAATTTACAGCTAAGAATTATTTATCATGTTTTCAGAAAGCCTTTTTCAAAGCACTGTGGTGACAGAATCACCCACATTTCAACTGTCAGCATTCAGCTTTTCCCACAGTGCCGATCGCTGTTTTATACGAACGCTTGTATATACCCACACACGGGACCGAAGAATAAACTGTTTCCAAAGTTCAAGGACACAGTTCCAAATCTCAGGACAAGTTCTGCAGGTTGTCACAGAGGGGCACAGTGTTCATCACAGAAGATCTGCAAGCACCAGTCCTTAAGGCTGCAGGACGACACGTTCCCCATACAGTAGCTGTTCAGAAAACTATGGCTCAGGTAGCAAAAGAGATTTTTCCTCATTCAATTTGCCATATTGAAGGGCTTCTTTAAAAAAAAACAAAAAAAAACAAAAAAACACCCACAAACAAAACCCCCAAAAAACCCCACAGAAAAAAAAGCAAATGAAGTACACACTCATTGCTGTGGTATTGAAGATCACAGAACAATCATTAAGTTCACAAGACAATCTTGAAGAAGAAGCAATCTGAAAACTGGCCAGTGTAAAAAAAAAAAATAAATACAGATCTTAAAAAAAAAAAAGCAAAAAGCCCTCATACATGATGTAAGTATATCCTAGAAGCTGTGGGTCAGAAAGGGAAATGCTGTCCAGTGATTGGAAGGTGGATTGCAAAAAATACTTACATGGATTGCATTCATTTGCATAACAACAAATTTAGAAAAGAGAATTGATAACAGTATGTCTGAGAAACATAATTTCACTAGATACATTTTACAGAGAGATAGACATGATTTACTACCTATTTAACCTTCTACTCAAGCAGAGTGGGAAAATTATACCAGAAAAATGGCCAAGTACATCCATGAAGTTACCCCATTAGCCCAAACAGCCAAATCTTTACACTGCTGCTGTGCAACGGATCTTCTGATACTGGATTACAACATAATTCTACATTTTTACAGTTTAACTTCAGTAATTCAGTCATCCCACCCAAATAGAGAAAAGCAGCATTTTTGATTTATTTTTAAATGGCAAAAGAAATCTATAAGCTTAGAAAAAACGCAGTTTTGTTCCCACCCTGCTTGCATGACGAAGCCATCGGTCAAAGCCACTAAACTGACTTTCTAGGTTATATCTGTCAGTCACAATACTGTTCAGAGAACATAATGTCCAAAAGCCACCGAAAACATCCAAACCTTGTCGCTTGTTTGATGAGTCTGAACTATTTGAATGACAAGATCAGAGCTCAAGAGTGCAGGTAAAAACAGGATTCTATGCTGACATCAAAGGGTATCCAAACTAAGGACTAGTGGGAAAAACACTTGCTTGGGCAGTAACCAAACATTCTTTGGAGCAGTCGAGTATTTTTCCTGGTGTGTAAGGACACTCACCCTTACGGGAGTCAGAGTTATCGCCGCAGAAATGCAGCAGAAGAAACCTTCAGCTACAGGGGCACCATCAGATACAAAATGCATCCCACAGAAATAAAAATCACCTGCTACTCATACAGAGCGTTTTTTACACACAGCATTCTTCTCTCTTCACTCCCTGTTAGACTTTACTTCAAAGATTTGAACGCTGCAAAGCAATGCTTATGTCTTAAACGAGAACAGTTACTTTTAACTTTTTTTAAGAAGTCTTTAAACTATTCCTGTACTATTTTACAAATACTGTATAGCCGACAACGCCCCTGAATATAAGAGAAGTATGAACATGCTGCATCTAGCTCTGATTTTTAAAAAGTCGACATTTACACAGGATAACCTTTAAAATCCCCAATATTATCACTGCCAAAAGTAAAAATATTTTTAACATTTAAAACCTTAACTATTCTGACGAAGGCTGAGTAGGTCAAAAAGCTGAGCAGGTCAGGATTACATCATGATGCTTATCATCATAAACAGCGTACATCACTTGCATCCATGATTTAACAAGGTCTCGTTTTTGCCAACATCAAAACCCCTGAAAATATCCAGTGAGCAGAACCCATCATTCTCCATCCTCTGCAGCAACAACATGGAGCTACGGTGCTGACAGACCCGGTGTTTTACCACGAGGCTGTCAAACCCTGGGGTAGGACAGCTCCGTGGTCCTGAGCCAGGAATGTCTGAAATGCAGCTTCCCTTTCTTACCTCCACCAGGTAAGAACTTTTTTTTTAACCAGCTTGGGGTCTAATTTTCCAAAACTGGGCGCTGCTGAGGATACCAGGCAAGATACTACCGCTGCATAAAGCATGGAGGAAACACTACTGAGAGTCTCTCCTGGGGCCCTGCAGATGAATGTGCTTCCTTGAAGTTTTTTTTTTTTCCAGTTATCCTGTTTATACATGTAATTAGAGTTTTACCATACACTCAAGGAGTCTCATCCCATTTTAGCTAAAAATTTCTTTTCTGCTGTAGGTTTGTACATAAGACTTTAAACTCTGTATGGGGAAAAACGCTGTATTCCAATATAGGGTTTCAACGAAGAGGGAAAAATAAAGAAATCTATTAAAAATTCTGGCAGTTTTGTTCAAAGCTTTTTTTTTTGATTTTTTTTTTATAAAAATGTACCAAGGAATAATTTCAAAGAAATCAGATGATGCATATAAAAATAGTTTTCAGTGGCTCTGGAGGGAAAAAAATAGCAAAAATAAAAGGAAATAAATGGAAAAAAAAATAGCAGATAATAGTTTCTTTTTTCTTTCTTCACATCACTGAGCATCCTCTAGAGGTTGTTCTGGGATCCCCCTAAAATAAGACAGACAGAGTTGAACTCAATTCCTCCTAGCTCTTCTTATTGTAAGCCTAGACTCTGGTTATCATCTCAGTCTAAAAGTTTTTTTTTTTTGCGGTTTAGCTATATTCAGGGAACATCACAACTATAAAGAAAGCACAGCACACGCCAGCCTGCTGCCAGGATTAAGACACCGCTATTCTTGTTGTGGTTTCCTACAATGGGTCGATTGGTTAATTTTCAACACTGATACAGATGACAAATGAAAATTGTGATGTCATTACTTTAGACCAGGTTAGTACCTGCCTTTATTTCCAAGTATGTTTCCATTTGAGAGAGATCTGCTGCATAGCTGCTTCTTTGGGTAAAAAAAAACCAACACAAAAACGTTCATTTCAGTTGCTTTATACTACAAATACACTGCTCAGTCTCCTGGAGACCAGAACAGCTTTCAGAACCCAGCTTCAAACCTGCCCAGACTGAGTTCTTTGTGAAAAGAGCTACTAATGACCACTCGTCAGGAGAACAAGTGGCTTGAGTTTGAAATAAATTTAAAATATTTTGATATCACCTGGATTAAGTATCTTTATCCTTTTCGCTCTGCCAGCTGCCGGTCAGTTATTTCACAGTACTTAACTAAGGGTTATGAAAACATACAGGTGGTATTATTAAGGAAAAACAAGTTTATTTCAGATGTAGCAGGTACATACTACCAGAAAACAAAGCAATAAGCTGAAGCTTGCAGCAACAGAAGCACTCCCCCTTTCCTGGTTTTTTACTGCTTGTATTTCCCAGTGCTTACGGCAGGAGTATCACAGACTTTTATAGAGACAAATACTGGAATGGGAGGAACACTGACTGCTAAAGTGAATCTTACTAGCCCTAAAAATAGTCTATGTCATTGCAATACTATAAATTTCTGATCGGTTACATACTCTCATAGATACCCTGGCATAAGCCGCTGCCTGAGCTGTACCGGTATCGATGCAAGCAGCGGTTCCTGGAAGGATCACTCGACGCTGCAGGGTTGCAAGCCTTTCAGAGACCACCCTCTGCAAGCATCCTTTGGAAAAACGGACCAGGAAGCTCAGAGCTGGGCAAAGGTTGAAGGGACCCCTCTAGATTTTATGCCTGATTAACCCAACCTACGAGGCACGAGTGAACATCTGCTCTGCATCTCCTTACCTGCTGGTTGAAAAGGTCTTCTCCAAACTCTGCTTCATCCTCTTCCTCTTCGTTCTCTCGCACAACTAGTGATTTAGTAACACTTCTCACTGCAACTTCCTACACAAAAGGACAGACAAGGAGACGGCCAGTAGTCTATATCTATCTCTTAATTTTTTGCTATACCATCAATATAAAACCTCTATTAAATTTTTGGAGGGTTTAAAGCAACTTGCCATAGATTTAATGTTAGCTATGCAAGCAAATACGGGTCACATCCTGCAAACCACAACAACATTCCTATTTCTATCCACTAAGAGGGACGGTAATGTCATTTAGCTTTAGGAATTTTCTTTCAGTGATCCAAGAAGCAGCCGTGTTTCAGGTGGTCATTAGTCAATTTTAGACAAGCTCAGAGCAGACCCAGCTAGGAGCCGCCTGAGACATATTGCAACGGGAGAGACCGAAATTTTGCAGTATGATCACACAGCGCTAAGAATATTTCTAATTTCTACTAAATATTGCATATATCAATTGTCAGGATGGTCTTCCAAACTAAGCACTAAAAAAAAAGTTGTAAAACCCCAGGAAGCTTCCTTTGTTACTAAATTATTTTTTAACATTTAGTGGTAAGAAATTCTTACACTTCAGACCTTTGCAATCACAGGTGCAATATGTACTTGTGAAAAAAACACCCTAAACATACACTGCCAAGCAGGGGTACTACAGATAACCACAGTGGGAACAGATAGGGATTTGAAATTTTTTCAGATATAGTTTAACCACTTGACGAGTAAGAGTGTTAAGAGCTTTCTCCTCGGACAAATGACCCTCCCTCCTACCCTGTCCTGTGCTGCTGCTCCGGCACAAAGTGACTCCACAGAGCAGTCAGCAAGAAAGGCAGCATGAGGCTGACACAGCTGCCGCCCGTTTCACTTTCCTATTTCCATCAGATCGCTGCCGTAACGGCACATTGATCAGTAACGGCCAAAGCACAACGCTCCCTTCCAGGAGTGTTCTGCAGGGATGGTTTTAAAAAAAAATAAAAATCAGTTGTGGGCAGATGTAGGACAATGCAGAATACATCGGAACCTGTCTCAAATTAAAGCTTCTGACACATTTCCAACATGGAAAGGACAGCTATCATCCTACACTGACATTTACACGGCACCTCAGAATACTGGAGGTACTATACACTGGAGCTCTGAATTGCCAGCAATACTTATTTCGTCTCTTCTGAAAATACATACTCAAATTCCAAACAAATTGTCTACTAGCAGAGTGTTTTTCTAGAAAAGGAAAAAAAAAGTCTATGGATGTAACCAGGATGATGATCAGAGTTTTCCAAAATTTGCCAAAAATCTCAGAGATACGTACAGATATTTAATTATGTCAGTGTTATAAAGTATCTTCTTTTAGAATAGGGGAGATCTTAAAATCAGGATTTTGTCATTTCCTCCCCGCCCCCCAAATTAAAGAGTTTGGGAGATAACCCAGCCCACGGCTTTTTCCTACAGACAGAGCTTACCTCTCCTTCAGAGTTTACGAGGTATGTGCGAATATTTCCTCCAGTGCCCCAGCTGCCTTGATTCTTCCACACGAGAACAGAAGGGGGACTATGAGACACGCCTGCATCTGCACCCCAGATCTAGTGAGAAAGACATTCTGCAATGAGCTGTTTGTGCACATTTTATTGTTAAATACACAGAACCTCCTAATTCTCCTACTTCTCTCTCCAGACCAGTTTTGTTTCTGAATTCCAGCGGCAGTTTTACCCTGCTTTTACTTACACCATTACTTGTAGTAAGACATTATTCTCAGTCTACAACAAAAAGTAACACGAGCCATAACAAAAAAAAAAGGAGAAAAAATGTATCGAATATTTCAATCATAAATTCTTCTCTGAATATACACATTTCTCCTACCACTGTCCCAACAACTACACTGTGTGGAGCCAAGATATAAAAAGTAGCCTGTAGTGTATCGATTCCATCTTTTATATGCACCTGGGCAACCGATACTTAAGTAGAACTAGCTGGATCTGATTAAAGGCAGGCCATTATTTTCTTCTGAAAGAACATCTATTGCAGACTGAAAATAAAATACAAAGTGATAGAAAGCAGCTGTTCTACTGCAGTTAAGGTTGAGAACACCTAGCCTCAACTAAAGCCTACCAGACTGAACGAACGCTCTGAAGCGTTCCTGTTTCACCAAGAGGCTGAGCAGGATTAGTGTTCCAAACCTGGGAAAAAGTGTTTGAAAACAAACAGCCCTTGACCCACCCCCTAAAATACCTTTTTTCTTCAACTTTCTCTGTGCCTAAAATGGTCTTAAATACCAAAGTCCTAACATAGAAATTCAATTTCTGTTCTGCATTTTTATAACTGAAATCCTCCTCCTCTAAAGCGAGATCCATGAAACCAGAGGTTCTACACCAAACCAGGCATCACCTTTACAACTGCCACAGCATCAAAAGAATGTGTTGTTGACATACTGCAAATATAACTTACTGTTACAGTCTGCCCAGCTCTGAGGACATACTTCGGAGTAAATTTGTAAGCAATTTCTTCTCCATCTCCAATTTGTCTTTTCAGTCTCCAATTACCCAAAGACTGATCCTAATGGAGAGAGTTGTAAGGTTACTCAGGGTGAGCAAAACTGAGCAAACAGGCATCAGAGCTTTCTCTAGGTCTCTGTTATTAAAACAATGTTAATATAAATTGATTTACGTGGTTGTTAGACATCTGCATTCTTGAAATTATCTTTTATACCTACTAATAATCTAAAGCACAAATCCCCTAAGGCCAGTCAGCAACATTTAAAAAAAGAACACATCTCACACAACAGTTCTGCTAGAGCCAGCAAGGCTATTTACATGAGCAAGGTACCAGCACATGTTTAGACATTTGGGACACAAACTCTGTTCTCTTCCTGCCGCAGATTACGCTCGTGCTAGCACACTGATATTTTGCACTGATTAATGGGGCATCTGAAAGCTGGATGCTGCACCCGGAGATGTTGCTCCTGCTCTCCAAGTGACTCCACCTACCCATGCTGCTACAGGCTGTATAACACTGCAATTTAGCTCATCCTCCTTGTTTTCTAGGAGTTCTGCTGACACTCACCTTGTCCGAGTTGTTCTTCAGCTGGACGTATTTGCCCTCCAGGTCTATCTCTTCGATGCTGACACTCCCTGTAGCTGAAGCTTGCTGAGACATTTGGAAGCTACTGCTACTACTGCTGCCACTAATGCTTCCAGTGCCAATTCCACTTGTTCCGCTGCCGGAAAGCTCCTCTGCTTCAATGCGTTTTCTCTTGCCTCGGGAAGAGCGAACAAGAGAAGTGCTGCTACTGCTGCTGCTGGAGGTAGCCCGAGAGACTGTAACACGGGAGGAGGGACTTGGAGAGAGCTTCAACCTTAACACAATGAAGCAAACATTTAATTAAGTCATCCAGGGAACTACACACAAAGCAATAATGCTCCAAAATACTCAGCAACCAGACTGTAACATACCCCAGGGCTGAAAGCAGCTTCACGCTGTGTGTCAGCACTGCTTATTAAAGAAGGTGAGGGCTATGAGACATTTTCTGGCAGTATGATTATGTGACACGGAAAGCTGTGCTAATGAGAGCACCACACATCGCTTAACCCTCCCCTCCAGTCTAGCTGCTAGCAAACACTCTGCTCTTGGGCCACACCATTGAAAAAAACAGAAAAACACAACTAAGCACTTAAATAAAAGGAGGAGATGGATGCCAAGCACAGAATGATATATTCCACTGTGTTCTGAGACCAGTATAAAAACCAAAACACAGTGTATAGATGAGAACACTCACAAGTGTTCCATGCAACACACCACGGCGTGAAGCCAATATGACTTCAGTGAAAGAAAATCAACCAGATCTACACATTCCTGCTCCAATGGCAAAAAAATAAGCATAAGAAATGAAAATAACACCTGCTAGTCCTAAGAAAAGAATGTGGAATCTGTACGTACCTTTCCTCTTCTCCTTCCAGGAGTTTTCGGTAAGCACTGATCTCCATGTCCAGTGCTAATTTAACATCAAGCAGCTCCTGGTACTCTGTAAGCTGCTGCTCCATCTGGTCCCTCATATCTGTCATTTCCCTCTCCTTTGCATCTAGCATCTTCCTGAACTTTTCCCGCTCGCTAGCCATCATTTCCTCCAGTTCACGAATGCGATCTTCTGCAGCACTAGCCTACGTAGAAAGCACAGCGGAAAATCCAGTTGGCATCTACATGGGTACAGTAAAAAAGTGAAAATTCACCTCCCTCCCAAATGAACAAAGATTTCCTTCCATAAAATTCAGAAAATATGAAGGGACAGAAAGGATTAACCTAGATCCAAACAATACAGAGCTCTGTATCAGAGATAAAAGTGAATTTAGTCCTTTTACCTGCTTCTGAAGGCCAGAAAGCTGGTAGCTGAGAGCTTCTATTCTCATGCGAGCCTCCTTCAACTCCTCTCGAGCTGCACCAGCAGCTTTGTCATTTTGGTCAGAGGACAGTTTGGCATTCTCCAGCTGAAAGGCAAGTTTTATACAAGTCACTTGCATTGAGTGATGTATTGTGCAAACATCCTTTTGGTAAAAAGTAGAAGTTATCTTAAATAATTTAAAATGGAAATCTGGTAAGTTTATTATAAGAACTTAATAACATTAAGGAGAGTCCCTAAGGACCAGGAAAATAAAAAAAATAAGGTTCATATGATCACACCATCTGCCTTTTATCATACGAACAACCACACTGGGTCAGGGCAAAGGCCACCCAGTTCATGTCCTGGATGCCCAGGGCCTAAGCTCAATAAAATACCCCACGGGTACTATGTCTCAGCTGGTCACGTGCAAATCAGGGACTTCCCAAGCCAGAGACAGTATTTGGATGCTTACAATCTCTCAGTGGATTTTTGAGGCAAGAATTTGTCTCAGCTTCTTCAATTCATAGGGCAAGGAGTTTAGCAATATATTAACGAATAACAACAATCTTTTGTTTCTTCAGAATCTGTCACTGGACGTTCACTGTCCTAATTCTACTGAAAAATAATAAACCATCACTCCTCTTTCACCTTCTCCATGCTATTTATCCTTTTACAGGCATCCATTGTATCTTCCTCTTCTCTCAATTCATCTCTTTTCCCAGGTGAAACTTTATTTTAAACTTCCCTCACGCAGGACATTTCATACTTTCTCTGTGTGACTCTGTGCTACCTTTTCCAGAAGGACTAAAACCACCCACAGCACTCCAGATGACACCCTGCCCCAGAGGCACAACTAGAGGCTGTTGTGTGACACCTGCTATTCCCACCGTGTCCTCTGCTGGGACCAACAGTCCCACGTGTTTTCTCTCAAACCGGCCTTTCCTGGCTAGCGCTGCTCTGGCTATAGCCTCCCTGGAAAGGCAGCCGCCCACAAGCACCAAAGGAAGCATTTGAACACTGGGATGAAGCTTCGTCATATTATAATTGTCTCCTTAAAGGCAGCAGAGCTCATGGAAATGGTTTTCATGCTGTCCGTGCTGGGGCAGCAGTACTTACCTTAGCCTGATAGGTCTGCTCCAGCTCCATTTTATACAGTTTGACTTGTTCCTCGTGCTGGTTCCGCAGATCCTCCAGGGCCTGAGTCATTTTGGATTCATACTCCTGTTGGCGACTAGTGTCCACCTCGACCAAGCGATGCTCGTGTCGCTTTCTTGTTTCCTTTATTTCCTACACACACACACAAAGGGGGGTAAGTTCAGACATTAGGGTAAAAAGTACAAGTAATTACACTCAGACAACAATTATATATATATAAAAAATTCTTAAAAGTGATCTGACTTAAACAGGTTTAAAAATATCCACATACAGTTTAAGTAAGGAGCTGTTTCATAAATCAAAGGGGGGGGGGGGGAGAAAACAGAAATTTTTACATAAAAAAGAGACTCCA
>VZTO01012949.1:8961-28240 GCA_013400615.1 Syrrhaptes paradoxus | reverse complement strand
AGGCTTGAACCCGGCGCGGGGTGAAGGTCCCATCCAGCAGCTCGCCTTGTTGCAGAGTAACTGGAGGTAGTAAACGCTTATCGAACCGTTTGTCCGCTTTTCCACGTGGCGGATGAGGTCGCGTGGGTGGCGAGTTGTCGTGATGGATGCGAGAGGTTGCCTGCGACCTGCTGCTGCGTATGGATTTTCTTTGAACCCTCTCTGTTCCCAACTAAAAGAGCTTTTCTTTTGCATTGCAGAGATAACAAAATTGCGAGTGTAGGATTCGGAGATAAAGTGAAGCCAGATCTAACCCGAGTCAGTGTGGGCAGCACGAGCGGATGGTAAGGAGAGAGGTTATTGAGTTGTGTTAAAAAGGTGCTGCTAAGTAGTTTAATCCGCAGTCACTGAACTTTGAGCTTTAAATTCTTCTTATATGAGTTGATAAGAACATGTATGTTATTCATAACTCTCTCCAAAAAAGGAAAAAATCTGCAAATGACTTCAGTTAAATATTGTCACTTCAATAGCATGAAAAATGTGTCTAACTTGCTACTTCAAATAATCCTTTCCCTTGGCCCAGCTCCCTCCATCCGTGAAGCTCTTTGCTTCCTGCCGCTGGCGCAGAGGTCGGGGGGAGCAGGGCTGGAGCCGGGCGCCGTGGGCTCTGCTCCGGGCCGGTGACTCTGGACAGGATCCCCAGAACTTCTATTTTTTGGTATTTGCAGAATGAAGAAAATAGCCAGGCTGGGTGGGCTGTGATGCTTCTGGCTATAGCAGTATTATTTTTTTTAAATTGTTGTCAGTGTTAAACTCGTGAGCCCTGAAGTAGCAAAGCTCAGGCCAGCTTCCTTTCTGCAGAGTTTATTACACAATAAGCTGGAACAATCTGAGGGCTCTGTTTGTTAGACTCCTTTTTTTTTTTTGCTCTTGTCCTCTCTTTCTGATTGTTTGCTTTATAACTTGACTGCTTTTTTTTTTTCTTTGACATCAGCCTGGCAAACTGGAAATTGTCTTCTTTCCCCCCATCCTTCAGCTTGTAAACCCTCTGGACTTCTGGGTCTGATCCAACATAATTCTCTTGAACTTTTTTTTTCCTAACTTGGGTATCATTGTCTTGGTTTAGTAATTTATCGAGCTTGCCGTTCCCATTGCAATAGCTGTCTGCGCTGTCGGATTATTTGCTGCTCACCTGAACAAGCCCTTGCAGAGCTGCGTGTCCTGCGCACAGAGCCCTTTGCAGATGGTTGTGTCCCAGTGCAGCCCCAGCATCATCCAAAAAAGTAATTTCCAGCCCATGTTGCCCTCTTGACATCGCTTAATAAGGAGCATGTTGGAGGCAGGAGTTTCTTTAAACTTTTTTTTTTTTTAATCCGTGAAACCTCCTGGCTCCCGTCCTCCCAGCAGTTCCCGAGGGCAGGTGCAGTGGTGGAAAGGGATGGGGACGTGTCCCACGGGGCTGGCCAGGCGTGGGGGGGAGCACGTGTGGGTGTGAGGAGAGCGGCGTGGGCTGTCCGTGGACCCCAGCATGTTAACGGCAATGCGGATGCTCAAAGGTGCTTAGGGATGCTCTGCTCTGTCTCTGGACACCCACAAAAGGGTGGTGACGATAGCCCAGCTCATGGGGATGGGGGACATTTCTCCCTACCCCTGGGGCTTGCTGGACTTCTGTCCCCTGTCCTGGAAAAGTGAGACATCACCATGTCCCCATCCATGCAGCCCCAGGCTGTTTGGGACTCACCTGGGCTTGGACATCTTGGGTTTGGAGATCTTTGGAGGTGGCATCTGTAATAACATCCGCGCTCCAGTGACTTGGCAACGTTTGGCTGCTCTAGATTAGAAAGCTGATCTTGGTTTGCCCAAACGGGTTTAAAAACCGATCAGATAAAACCAGGCCAGGCGACTTGTAGAACGTGCCCACCTCAGTTGGTTTCACATTTGCATAAATCAGATTAATCAGCCTCTTCTGCTGCTGCCTCTGCTTCGGTCCTGGGGCGTCTTGGATGTGGTCCGGAGGGGCGTGAAGGTGGGGATTCCTCTGGTGTCCTGCTTCTGAGTTTCTTCTGGTTTAAGAGCACACCAGGGAAGCTGCTCTGCTCTGATTTCAGGAATGATTTGCTCTCTCCAGTGCTGGCTGCTGTGTTCTGGGAGGAGGTGGATTTACACGCCTGATCGAGGGATGATTTGAGATACGCAAGATCCTAACTTCAGAAATGCCTGAACTTCACATAATGCTGCTTCAGGGTTTGTTTTTTTTCCCCCTTTTCCCTTATTTGTGGGCAGAGAGCACATGATGCTGTGCAGAGTTACACGGGGTGAGCACGTGCTCTGGGGGCAGAGTCCTCTCGATCTCTCTTGCAACCGCTGAACTGGGATCGCAAATAGCGGGGAGGAGGAGGAGGAGGGCATGGTGTGCTGGTTTCTGTGCAGCTCCTTGAAATGCAACAATCTCACACTGTGTCTTTGTGGTGCTCAAGTCATATCTCCCCATCTCTCCCTCGGAGCCATTGCTTAATTGTTTTATTCTTCGTGGTGTCTGTGTGTCCAAATTAGCATTGCTGGTAATTCCGCGGATGATTGAAATCTGAAAGGTTCTTTTCTTAAAAGTCTTGATCGTGCTTCCCTCCATTTTGCTTTTGCGAAGACAGCCGAGATGGACAGAATACCTGCTCACCGTGCTGCAAATGCACGTGGGTGTGCATACACACAAAATCTGCAGGAATTAGTTTGGGTTTTTTTTAATAATCTTAAGCTCTGGTATCATCAAGTGTTTGCTCTGGTTCCTGTGAAATATAGATGGGTGCTGCTGCTGGCTTGCACCGATCCAGGTTTCCTGCTGCTGCTCCTCTCCTTTGTTTACTGTGCTGCTGTTGCTCGCTGCCGGCGGCTCTGGCTCGTTCCCTCCCTCGCTGTGAACGCGGACTGGGAAGCTGAGCAGCAGTTTCCAGTTGCCACGTGAAGTTCCCGTGTCACCCCTGCCCGGCCTGGCTCAGGATGTGCGGAAAACAAAGGTGAAGGGCAGAGCCCCATCCCGCTGGGAGCTCCGGGCGGAGGAGGCAGGTGGGGGCCAGATCCTCCTCCCGTCCCCAGGGCGGAGGGGTGGCACTGGGTGGGCAGGGACGGTGATGGGGACAATATGACGTCAGAGCATGTGAAGGGCGGTTCTCTGGATGCTGTGGTTTCCACCAGTAAATCCTTGTCCCCTGGGACTGCTCCTGTTCCAGGCAGCTGCCTGGTGTGCCTGACCCCCCCCCATGGAACTGGGGTGATGGGGGCTGAGCACCGCAGCCAGCACCTGAAGGGCCACCCGGAGTGGGCAGGGTGGTGGCAGTGCCATGTCCTGTCCAGATGTGCCCCAGCTGTGCTGAACACCCTGCAGAGAGCGGGGCGATGCTCTGGCAGCCTGGAGGCACTGGTGCAGGAGTGGTGAAGAGGGATGGGTGTCGTGGCGGTCGGTGCATGGGGTGTGTCCAGTGCAAACCAGTGCATGCGTTAACTGCTGTTTCTGTCGCTTGGTCCCGGCATGGGGTGGCCGGTGGTGGCATGGACCTCGGCCCTGCGGCATTTTGCCCTGGACCATCGTGTGCCGCAAGCGGAGCTGCGCAGAAACCACTCGGTGGGTTCCTTCCCTCCGAGTCGCCATTTTATTTTTCTTAAACATTTATGTATAACTGTACACTAACCTATAAAAATTAGTTTAGGATGGCTGCCAAGAAAATCTCTGCAGTGCCTTGTGGGTAACTCCCTGTGAATTACCATAAAAGCTGTAGTGCTGAGGCTGCCGTGGCAGTTGTGAGGATGCCAGTCATCACGCTCGGTATTTAAAATTCAGATGAATGTGTAATGCATTCGTGTCTGGATTGCAGCAGCTCGTAGTGTTTCTGGCATCCCTTCTGCACCCTCTCTTGCTTTTTTAATTTCTTGCCGCTCTTCTAGCGTTTTTGCCTGATTGCAAAATGCAACAGGTAGAAAAACGTGGACGTAGCCGTGCTGGGAGGGAGAGTGGTTTCTGATAGCTTCCTCCCAGGAGGGACCAACCTCCTGCTTCCATTGAGCCGGCGGCAATATTTCACTTAAGGGAAAAGCCGCTCGGTGACCCTTCCCCTCCGCATCCGGCACCAACGATGTCCTGTTTCCGAGGGCTCTCTATTTCTGGGTGTGCTCAATGCCGAGACCTGAACTCACTTGAGTAAATGAAACGTGGGTTGTCCCGATGCTCGGCAGAGCCCGTGCAAGGGGGATGTCCCGCTGCCGTGCTGGGGAAGGCTGCAGCTCTCTTGCAAGCGAGCTGGTTAATGTTGCTGCTTCGCTGTGTGTGCCTGGAAATAGGAAATGCTTCTTGTTTTCTGTTGCCGGTGGTTTTTCTCTGGAGCAGTGGAGCCAAGGTGACTGCAGGGCTCTGAAGCAGAGCCTTGGTCGAGGAGCCGCTTGGCTCGCTGTGGGTGCGTGGCAGAAGGTGTTGCTGGTCTTCTGCTGGGCATGATGGATCATTTCATTTAAATTTTCCTGAAATATAATATTCATCACGGTGTCAGTGTCCCACCTTCATTATAGCTTCCTGATAAACATCTCTAATCGGAGAGCGATCTCTCCGCCCTGCAGAAGCTGCCTGGGGATAATGAATGTGTTTTTGGAGCTGGAGAGGGTGTCTCGGGGCTGTGTTCCTGCTCTCCCACCTTTGGCTGTGTGCAGGGAATCGCTTGCATGGCTGATAAATAAAGCGAGAAGCAAATCTGTTTTCCCCAGGTTATGTCGGTGGTGTTTGCATGTGGCTGTTTCTGTTCAGGGCTCTAAGATGGTGGCGGTTTGGATGTAACCCTGTGTCCCTGTTAGCACCTGACAGTCTTTTTTTGCCCTGGGATTTCTGAAGGGATCCTTAAATGCTGTCCCTGTCCTGCCGGCTCCCTGCCTGCGGCTGGGGGTTTAGGGCAGCACCCCAGTGTGGCTTAACTGCCTGTTCCCCTGATGATGGGGAGATCCCTGCTGCTGTTCCAGCTGCCAGCAGCACAGCCCGGGCTGTCTCTGGTTTGACGGGGAGGTGCAGCTTTACACCGGGGTGCCGGGTCAGCGATGGCCCTGCGTGCGGCAAGGCGTGTGCTGTGCCGTGGGTCGTTCCAATGAGCCATTTTACCTTCCTCCCTGCGTGGCCGGAGCAAGTCCGGGAGCACACAGGACCCAGCACGTCCCCTGGGAGTGGTTCAGCATCGGCTCAGCACAATGCTGGGGAGAGCAGGCAGATTTGGGGAGCTCGGGGGCTGGGCAGCATGGATTGGCACTGTCCCTGTCCCCCCGCATGCAGCACAGCCGCAGTGGCCCCAGCTCCCAGTGCAGTGGCTTCTGCATCCCCGCGTTGCCGTGGAGCATCCCTCAAAACACCGCTCATCTCGTTGCTCTCTGAATTGGTTTCACCACTGAGGAAGGGCTGCTGCTTCCCGGATCTGGGGAGCTTTGGCGTCTGCCCTCCCCATCGGGTGGGTCTGTGTTCCCCAGCTCGGCTCCTGGCCTCGGGCACATGTTCCAAGGCAAAGGTGACGTCTGCCCTACCCAGGATGGATTGTTTTCATCGGTGCAACACTGGGACATGGCAGCTGCTGGTCCAGCTTCAGCCGGGAGCGTCGTTGACTAATCATCCTCTGAACCACTTCTGGGAAAGACCTGGGAGGTTTTGGGGAGCCAGCTGCTGATCACCTCTGGGGTTTTGACCTTCAGCATCAAAAGCAAAGTGTTGCGAGTGCCCAGAAGCCCTTGGTACAGACCTGCCCTCCTGGGCTGCTCTTCTGGAAGGGCCTTTCCTCTCCCTGCACCTCCGCTCATGCCTCCGCTTCCTCCTCTGCATTTGACCCAGAACAAGCTGAATTTTCCTCTGGTTTGGGATTTCCTGTCACCTCTGTTCTTCTCTGGCATCCAGGCTCTGAAACCCGCAGCTCCTGTCCTGTTGCAAAAGTTGTCAGGAGAAGGAAAGTCCCCCTGAATTTGGGGTTGCTGGACACCCCCCATCCGTCACGTCTGACTGCTGCTCTGCCGTGTAAGCCCCGAGGAGGGCAGCCGAGCAAGGTCCCTGCTAACTCCTTTCTGGAAAGACTTGTTGCACTGCACTGATAAGAAAATGTATTTTTTTCCAGGAGCCCAAAGCACAACTTGGTACCCTCAGAGGATGAGGATGAAAATGCTGTGGCACTCCGAGCGGAGCTGGGCACAGGGCAGGAGGTGGCAGCGAGGTCTGAGGATGAGCCACCGTCGCTGCGTGTCCTTCTGATGTTATCCTGCTTCCTTGGGAGGGACGAGGAGGAAGCTCTGACCACCGACAGCTCCTGTCGCCTTTCACTGCCTCAGTTTTAGCAGCCTGCCCTGCCGAAGCCTGTCTGGCACTGCGGGACGGGAGCATCGGGGGCATTTCTGGCTGCTCATGGGCTGTGTGCCCCAAAGGCTTTGCTGCTGGTCCCCGTAAGGGCATCCTGGTGAGGCCAGCTGGGTTTTGAGAGCCGCTGCAGACCTGTCGGCATCTGCTCCCAAGCTGCAGGCAGCAGGACTCCAGCTTCTGTGCTTTATCCATCCATCCCTCCCTCTGCAGAGCAGCTTGAAAATCCCCATCTGAGCAGCTGCTCCAGTGGTGTCGGGGGCATGAGTGTGGAATAGCCCATGCTGAGAGCGTGCCGATGGGATGGGAAGCTCGGGGAGAAGCACTTCGGCTCTTACCCGGAGCCTTTCTGTAAAACACTTGCAGCAGGGCAGAGGGACCCCCAGAGGGTCTGTGCTCTGGAGCCACTGTCCCCAGTGCTGGCCTGGTCGGGTCAGCCCGAGGAGCGCACGTAGGCTTGTATTTCGCTCTTAAAAACCACCCAGAGCCAGGCTGTAATTAGGCTGCGTTGTCTCGTAACTGGATCTCCCAGCCTGATGCTTTGTTCTTGGCTTACCCTTGACTTTTTCCGATGTCTTTGAGTGACTCGTATCCTTTCTCTGTGCCTCAATTTTTCATCCTCTGTCCTGACTCCTGTGGGACAGATGCTCTTGAGGCAGGGGCTTGCCCCTGAGAGCCATCCTCTCCCCCAAGCCCTCTAAACCTTCTCAAGAGGAGGTGACATTTGCAGGTGACTCGGTTGCAGGTTTTTCTAGCAAGTATCAGAGCAGCTTGTGATGCCGGGCTTGCGTTGGTTCCCCAGAACACTCTGTGGCATGCTTTAGTCTTCAAATGAAATTAAAGCAAGACTTTCAACTTGGATTTTTAGTTGGAAGTCACTGTATTTTAAAAACATTTCTTTTTTTTTGGTTAGTCTTTTAGGAGGGGGAAAAACACCCCCATTGCCAGGCTTGGACTTTAAGTCACAGGATGGCTGTGTTGCTTTCTCGGTGCCCTCCATCAAGGCAGCACTGAAAGCAGTGGCATCAACTGGAGCCCTGTCTGTCCGTCCTTTTCTGTCTGTCTGTGCATCTCGTGGCTCCTCTTGCAGTTGCAGCCTCTGGGTGTGGATGGCAGGAGCAGGGTGGAGGTTCCCTTCAGAACACGTGCACTTGCCGTCAGCTGATGCCACGAGCACGTGCTTGCTTGCTGTCGAGTGTCTTGAAGTGCCCTTTGGCACAAGGGGGCAAGAGCTGGGAAAACCCACATCGCTGCCAAGCACCCCCATTCTGGGGAGGTTTTGGGGCTCTTGGCAAAGCTTTGGGCAGGCGGGATGGGATGAGCTGGGGGAGGACGGCGTGGGTGGGAACAGACGGGTGCACGGTGGATGCCGCCGGGAAGGAGGTGGTGGAAGGGATGCTGTGCACGGTAACGGGGTGTGTGGCTCAGTGGTGGAGGGGATGAGCAGCCCCGTTGCTCTGCTCAGTGCCAGTTGCCCCCTCTCTGGCTGCGCTGCGCTTCCCCTCGCTGTGGCCACCCCCTCCCCAGAGGGATGTGCAAAAGCTTTGGTGGGGCCCCGTGCCATGGGAGTGGGAGCTCCCTGCCACCGCGAGAGGCCAGGCTTCATCTCATCCCCACGGATGCTCCTGGTACGTCTCCTGTGAGCACTGCAGCGCTGGGCATGGGGTGAACAGACACCGATTGCTTTCGTTTCCAGGCGCTTTCATAACTTGCATAGCTGGGCCTCGCGCCGCAGGGTATCCTGTTCGGCCTTGTCTCTGGCATCGCCGGGTCTGTAACTGTATGTTCCCAGCAGTGGATTCACCGACAAGGGGAGGTCTCGGGTTCCCTCCTGGCTGGAGGGGTGCCCAGGAGCTGCAGTGGCGTGACCCGGCGGGGAATGCAGCCCTGGCTCTGCCACCGGCTCCTGACCTAGCTTTTGGGTCCCTCCGGTTTGGAGGCAGGGTGCCCTGAGCACCGCTTGCGGGATAATGCAGGAGAAACCCTTCTGGACATCCCTGCTCGGGGAGGCAGAGGTCATGGCCAGGGACCCTTGTGTGGTTCACTGCCACATGCTGCAGTTTTCCCTTATCCCGGTGGGATCCAGACGGGCTCTGTGGTGCCTCTGATGCCACTGCTCTGTCCCACCTGAGTGGCACATGTCCTGAGTGGCTCTAAGAAAAACCCTTCGGCTTTGCTCGTAGTTGCTTTTCCTGTTTGCAGTAAAATGAGGCAGCGTCCTGGGGGCTCTGGGGCACCCCAGAACTGGTTTGTGTCTCCACTGGGGCAGAGGGAGCTGCTTGGTGTGTTGCTGGCAAAATGGGCAAGCGTTGTCCCACAGCCAAAGCCTTTAGGGTGCAAACTCCCACAGAGGGATTTGCAGAGGATTTTCCACCCTGTTGTGGGGCACGGCTCTTTCTCGGCTGTTGGAGTGGATCTGCCATCGTGCACATTGATAATTTATTCTTTTTGGTTGCAAGGGTTTAGCTCGCAACTGGGGGAGGCGTGGGCTGGTGGCCCCCTTGTCCCCAGCCGTGACAGTGGCCCTGTCTGCTCAGAGAGCCTCTCCTGACCTTTCCAGCTCTGTGCCCTCAGCTGCCACCAAGTGACACGGTGACATTTCACGTCTTGAACGTCTGAGCAATTTCATAAAGAAAAAGCCAGTAGAACAGAAACGCTTTGGCTTTTTGTGTCCAACAAATTGGATTTGTTAACCTGAAGCTTCATCTGTCAGCTGGCGGGACCCCTCTGCAGCTGGGGGCTGATGGGACAGGGCGGGAAGGGGAGGGAAAGTGTGGCTGGGATGCAGGGAGGAGGAGGAGGGAGCGGTGTTACACAGAGTTGTAGAATATTCAATGTGTTTTCATCGGCGCGTTTCTGGAGGTCTCTTTGGGAAGGATGTGTCTTTGCATCAGACGGGGGACAGCTGAGCTGCAGCCAGCCTGGTCCAGGGGGCAATTGCTGTTTGTCCCATGCCAGGACAGCGGAGTCTTTACCTCCATCAGTGAGGTGCTGCTGCCGTGTGCCCAGCACGCTCCAGTAGCAAAGCAAGATCGATGCCAACGTCTCTGTGCACAAACCGCAGCGCACACCTGGGCGTGCTGGGACAGAGCAGCACTGCGCGTGGCTGCCAGGCTCGGCGTGCATGGCGCTGGGCACGAGCCCGTCGTGTTTACACAGAGCATGGGCCTTGTTCACCGAGGGGGAGGCAGGCACCGGCCCGTGCTGCTGCCCGGCATGACTTGACACGCGGCGGCCAGTTTCACAGGACTTGCTTTTAAATAGCACTCCACGTATCGCGTTATTTATAGTGTGTGTGTGTGGCAGGTAGAAGATGCGCCCCCGGCTCCCTCCTGCTGTCCCCAGGGAGCGGGAGCAAGCGTGTGTGCAGGGGGAGGTTATTTCTTCTGCTTTCGGGCTTTGCTGGAGAGCTCTGTTCAGACTTAATGTGGTTTAACCCTGTTCTGGGGATGGGCCCGAGGAGTCCTGGGTCCCTGGAGAATTGCAAAGTTGCTTCCCCCCCCTTTCCCTTTTTTCTAAATTAAGCAAAAAAAGAAAGAAAACAAGTCAAAAAGGCTCTCTGTAAAGCAGGCAGATGAGTGTGCATGCGGAGAGCCAGCTCCCTGCCGAACTGTTGCTGCTGCACTGGGGCTCTGGGGACCCCGCGCCAGCCCGGCGATGCCGGCAGCGCTGGAGCCGGCTGCTCTCGGTCGCTGTCCCTGCATCCCCTCGGCCATGGCACGTGGCTGCTGCAGCTCCCTGCATCCGCGCTGTGTTTCTCCGCCTTTCCCTAGCAGTGGTTCCGTCATATGTCCTGGGTAGATCTGTTACTGCCCACAGGGTCCCCGGTGCGGGGTGCGGCTGGCAGCCGGTGCTGGGGCTTCCAGGGCTGGCGTGGCTCAGCAGGGTCCGTGTGGGATGGCTGCAGCGCTGCAAGACTCTCCAGGGCTGCTCATATGGAAAACACTCTCGGTAACCACAGAGAATGGAGATGGTGCTTGAAAAACACACAACAAAGGTCATCTGCAGGGACCTACAGGATGGGGGTATTGAAGCTGCTGTGTGTACTTTCTGCTGGGGTTGTGTGACTTGAGAAACTCCTTCCCCTGAAGCCCAGGGATGTCTTTAAGAAGCAGAGCTGTGCAAGAGACATCCTGTCCTGCGACTGGGTGCTCCCTCCTGCTCGCACAGCCCCGCCAAGAGATCACCCCCAAAGCATCCGGCTGACGGCCACGATGGCGTTTCCTCGGGAGGGCTGGTTAACTCTGGTTTTGCAGTCACACGAGTCCCTGTGCATCCGCTGCTGCTTTGGGTGTTTCCTGGGCTCCTGGAGTAATCCCATGGGCGGGCAAAACATGAATCCTGAATTGTCCTGCGTGAGTAACTGCAGCTGCTGGGACAGGAGAGGAGCTCCAGCTCCAATGGGGACATGGATGCCTGAGCTGGCCCCAGCTCGCCGCCGTCCTTGGAGGGCTCCAGGAGGGCACGGGGATGTGACAAACGTCTTGCTTAGGTGTTGGATGGGTGCTGGAGGAGTCAACAAGGTGCTGCAGCACTGCGAGCCTGTGCCTGGTATCTCCTGCGGCTGTGCTTTTGCAGAACTGTCAAGAGCATCACCTTCCAAGATTATTTAGTTCCCAGTGTGCACGTTGCAGTTTTTTTCTGTCCTAACGTCACCCAGAAGATCCCCACCATCCTGAGCATCAGGGATGTGCAGCAGAGTCAAGACTTGGGGCTGTATTTGAGGCTGGGGTGCTCAGACCCTTCCTGGGCACGACAGGCAATGAGTCCAGTGGGGTCACCAGGAATGTGGCTGCCAGAAGAAACCCAACAGGGTGGAAAATCCCTTTATTCAGTTTTCCTGTGTCTGAAGTGCAAGTGGGAGACTTGGACCTGGCTTTTCCCCAATGTGGAGAAAGGCGCTGAAACCTTCTGCCCAGGCGCCAGTGCCATGGATGTGTGTGGCATGTCCTCCCGGCTCCGTCGCCTCGATTTGAGGATTTGATGCATCCTGCTGTTTAAAAATAAATAGCTAGTTATTTTGGGCCAGGGAGGCAAACAAATCAACAGGCCAGTGATTTCTTCAATCATCCTGCATGCTGCACAGGGGAAAAATTAATAAAGTACCTGCCATCCCCAGAAGCTATTTGTTAAAGCCAACAATAACGATGGGCAAAATTGAGTTCCTGCTTACAATGGGTTCGCTCGCACTCCTGCGCTCCTGCTCCCTCTCCAAGGCATCGCCGTTCCTGACAGTGCCGGGGTGGGAAGGGAGATATCGATCTGTGATCCCAGTCTGAGCTTTGCCAGCCTTGGGAAGAACAGAACACCCTCCAACCTCTTTGGGGACTCTGCTCGGAGAATTGGGTCCTTTGAGGTGTTTTGGGGTCCATGAGACAACTGGATTATCCTGGAGTCGCTGTCCTGTGGGTATTGGTCACTTGGTGAGTTTGGGTCTTTAGAGGCTTTTCAAGGTTCCTGCAGAAGCTGCTCCTGGTGTGTGCCTGGTGGAAACTGTCAGGTGTGGTGGTGGTGGTTGGAGGAGGGATGGTTGGGAACAGGCTCCATTCCTCGCTTTGTTGCTGACCAAGGGAAACATTGTTTTTCCTGTTCATTCTTGAACTTTCTAATCTGTAAAATGGGTACATGCAGAGCCATCCTTCATCAAGAGCCCAGGACAACTTAATTCAGGAATATTTCATGACAAAGGTGATAACAGTGCAGGATGTTGTGTCAAGAGAGATGGAGGGTTTGTCCAGCTGGGAAACGGGGCTGTTTGTTTACTGGTTTAGCGCTGTGTGTGTCTTGCATTACCTCGGTGGAATATTAACTATGTCAACAGCAGGTTCCAAATATGCTGGGGTGGAGGCCAGAGGGAAAGCTGAGCGGGTGAACGCTCATATCCCGCAGCTCAAGTGGACAGACATCTCTCTGAGTGGTGACTTGGGAGGAAAAACCTTTCTCCCTTGAGGTTTGGGTGATGCCCCGTCCTTAACCCTGTCCACAGGAGCCCTTTTGGCATCGGGAAGGCTGAAGGCGGTGCTCGCCACTCTGTGTTTTGGAGTTTTTTGTGATGAATATTCTCCTCCCCCACAAAATAACCCGCTTTCGGGCTGCTTTCATGTTCAAAGCAAGCGGTGCGCAGCTCCTCCTGCTAATGAACCTTTGCTGGTCGCCCCAGCTCGTGGGTGGGTGTGAAGAGCAGATCTGGATTTAGCTCGATGCTGGTGAGGCTTTGGGAAAAAGGGGAGGAAAGTCCCTCTTGAGCTGACTGTTGCCGTAAGAGGTGCAGGCTCCGTGGCTGGCATTAACTGGGGAACGTGGCCCTAGGGTGGTACGAGGTGGCCCTGGAGCTGGAGGTGTGCTCCATGGTGGTGGGTGAAGCTCCCAACCCACTCACCAGATGGCTCCTGGGTCCCATCGCGGCTCCGATAAATATTTAAACCAAGAGCTGATCTGCATTTGGAGCATTTAAATTAAACAGAGTGCAAATTGTGTTTTTAAGCTGCTGGTGTTGAGCTGTTGGGAGCCAGTGGTTGGAGAGGACCTGTGGTCGCTGGTGTCGCATGATGGGTTTTGGGGCTCCAGGTTCTCCTGTACCTGTCTCCATGCACTCTACGCAAGCATCCTTTTATCAAGCAGAGCAATAAATGTTTTTTTTTTAGTGAAAAAATTTTTAGTGAATTTAGCGATGGCAGACGAACTCGAATTTCACTGTTTTTGGAGGAACAGAAAGATGATCTGGTTCATGCTGGATGCGAGCAGTGGTTTGAATCCTGAGTCCTATCTTTAGGTTCCAGATGTCCGTTTTCATCTCAGGGTGGTGGGTCTGAGACTCAACTATCCCAAGAGACCCTCTTTGGGGGCTGAGAGGAGCCAACCTCCCCTGTGGGGGGGTGGGTTGCACTGGGGGTCCGAGCTGCTCCAATCCCAGTGTGCAGGGACCTCGCCATGAACGCTCTCGATAACCCGTGCGGCAGCCACGGCGAGCAGCTCGGGCCTTCTCTGGCACAGAAAGGCCAAATTAAATAAACATGCTTGATTGCTTAAACATTTGTTTTTTAAATTAGCAGCAGCTTTTTTATATTAAAGTATGTGGATATGCTGCTGGGGAACACTTTAGCAAGTTGTTTTTTTCTTCCTGGTGCTACTTTTTCCAGAGTGATTCCTGATTTAAAAACCAAATGCAAAAGTCAGGCCAAGTTTGAGGTTTAATCCTGCAAAAGATGTCGATGGGAAGAGACTGCGCTGCTTGGAGCCGTGGGGCCCTGTTGGGATGCGTGATGAGACAGGTCTCGAAGACAGCGGTGTTTGCAAACTGAGCCTGGAGAAAACAGTCCACGAACAGTTCGTAAGGGGCTCCATCAATGTCCACACCTTCTCTGGAAAAGTTTTAGTGGCTTATGAATTGTAAAAACATTGAAATTTCCTGCAAGGAGGTGTTTGGAGATGCTGTACGCGGGAACGTGGTCGTCTGTGTGCTCACGGGGATCTGCAGCCCTTGGGCTGTGGTCTTGGTGAGCTGGGCTTGGGGACCAGCTGTGCTTGGGGACAGCGTTGTCCCCTCCACACGTGGCGTGGAGTGGTGGGTGACCCTGCGCAGAGCTCTTCCCTGGCTGTGTCTGTTTTTGTTTTTACTCTTTGGTCTCTGTCCTTTTTAGATGCCAGAGAGACAGCCTGGCACGAGGGTTACAGCGTGTTCAGCGTTACAGGATCAGGGGTTTTAGATGCTGCTCTAATGGTGACCAAAATTGCTAAACAGCATCTCTGGGAAGGCAAAATGCAGCCAGAGAGACGCTAATGCTTCAGATTGACCTTGCTCGAAGCATGTGGGGGTTTTGCTGGTTCTGTATGCTTGATATCAATTTCCTAAAATAGATCTGTCCAAAAAGTAACACCAATAACCGAGCGAGGATCCCTGCGTGCGTACCTGTGGGAGTACCGTCCCCGCAGGGCTTTCCAAATGTGGTGACATTGGAGATTAACGGTGCTCCTGCCATTTTAGAAAAAATTAAACAGAGTTCCCACAACCCTGCTGCTTTTTGTGGCATCCCCTCGGGTTGTAGCAGCCGGCTCAGGGACCAGCCTGGCTCAGGGGGGGCCCATGGGAGGACCCTGGGTTGGCGCTGGTCCCTTTGCCTTTGCGTGGACCCCAGGCAATGTCCTTAATTTTATAATTAATGGATGCATCCTGCATGAGTGGAGCTCCAGCTCAGCTCCAAGTGTCCATGCACAGCGGCAGGATCGGGTCCTCTATGGAACCGGGGCGGGGGATGAGGGAGGCAGATGCTGCTCCGGACCCTGGCTCCCTTCCTGAAGGCGACAAGCAGTGGCTTGCTTGTTTTTCCTGTTTTGGGGTTTTTTTGTATTAAAGGTTTAATAAATGGAATTAAATACTGTGAAACTTAAGGTAATTAAATGTGGAAGCAGAAAGAAAAAAATTGTAAAGCATCCTCGCCAGGAAACTAATAGGCTTCATGCCTCCTTATCATGATTTTCATAATTTAGCGAAGTGCAAAGATAATGGATCTGATGAACCTTTCTGGAGCTAACTTTAGATTTAATGGGCTTCTTGCTGGGGAGTGGGGTGGGGGCAGGTGCAATCAATGTACTTAAAGGAGGGAGATAAGAGGAAGAGACACTGAAATAAACAGCCAAACGGGTTTTCCGAAGACTTAGAAGTTGCTGCGTGTCTGCGCTGGGTGCTCTCTCCTTCCCACCTGGAATTAACCTCGGAAATCATTTTCAGAGGCCACGTGGTTTCCTCCGGCTCGGCTGCCCGGGCGCTGCCAGCGGGTTCTGCCTTTCCGCACAACCTCCGACCCTCCCTGGGACGAGGGAGCCGCAAAGCCGGGATCATCTGCGTTAATCTGGTCTCATTGAGGCGGGATCAGTGAAACCACCTCGCAGATTCACTGTATTATGGAGCAGATTGAGGGACTTAGAGAGCAAATTTAATAAATATCATTTCGATATTACTTGGTGGAAAAAAAAAATCTGCTGAGCGGCTGATGTTGAAGCATCCTGTGAAAGATGGTTAACAGGGACACGGTGTGTTTGTAGAGCTGGGGGAGAGGGGATGGGGAAAATGCTGAATATTGATGTGGGGTGGGGGGGACGGGGGAAAGGGCATCCCTCAGGGCTCGTGTGGGCTGAGAGGTGGGTCACAGTGGCACGTGCAAAGGCAAGCAGGGCTGAGCATGCTTGGGGAAGGGGGGAAATGTGGATGTTTGCTCAGGGATGGAGGTAGGACCTACACCTTCGGTTCCTCTGTGGCGCAACTGCGAGTCTCCTGCTGTGTCCATGGCTCTGGCGGCAGTTTGCAGGACCGGGGCGCTCAGGATGCACCAGCTGATGAAGGAACAGAGCCGTGTGGAGATGCTGAAGCTGACCTTGGACTCAAAGCAGCTTTGCTGTGTCGGTGCTGGGATGACTTTAGGGCTGGGGGTGAAGCTGGGGTTGTTTGTGCAGCGGGTTATTTGAAAGCAGCAGCTGCCGCATTGGGTTGTGTCTGCTTTGTGTCAGGGAGGTGGCACGGTGCGGTGCCACGTCCAGGGGGGCTCTGGAACAGCTCCAGGTGGGGGGGTTTGGGGGTCCCGTGGTGCCTTTGTGTCTCAGGGCTCCCTGTAGTTCCCAGTGGAGGCTTTGAGCTGCGCTCTGACATGCCTGAAGCCTCTTTGGGAGCTTTCCAGTGGAAAAAGCAGAGTTGCTCCAACAGGCCAAGGACACAAATAGGGGGCTGCAGACCCCTGGGATGTCCAAGTGCGACCTGGGGACCTGCTTGCAGATGGAGTCTTTTGCCCAACTACAAGCAGAGTGGTGCAACCAAGCAAAATCCTGTCCACGGCGCTGAGGAAAGCTCCGGCTCCATGGGAAGAAGGGAAAGTGGTTGTGATGGGAAACCCCAAACCCTTTCTTCCAGGGCTGGTCGTGGTGGGCGAGGTTTTGGCTGTGCCAGGGTGCAGGGACGGGTCCTGATGCCCACTGTCTCTCGTGGGATTGCGCACCTTCCCGAAACGCTGCAGTGAGGGCAGTGCACCCATCCCGCGCCCGTGCTGAGATCCCGCAGCGGAAGGTGCCGCGCTCGCAGCCAACAGGCAGCCGAAGGGGCTGGTTCATCTTTGTCCCTGGCAGGACCCCCTGCCTGCTGGAAAAACACTTGGGTTAGGAGAAATGTGTGACCTCTTGCTAACCCCCTTCCCCTCTCCCTCTGCAAGATGTTAAAAAGAAAGGGGAGGGGGGGAAGAAAAAAAAGAAAAAACCCGCAAGCTGAGGCCAATCCAAGGAGGGCGAGAGCCGGGGACCGTATCATTAAAATGCTAAAAATGAGCGTGCTGAAAACAGACACAATTGGGTATTTAAAGCTCTGAATGAAAAGAGTGTGTGTTAGCCGGCTTGTGGAGAGCCGGTCTCCCAGAGTCGCTGGAAAATATGTGGTCAAGCCTGCGCCATTAACTTTTTGTTTCTGGTTTGTAAAATAGCTGTGAAATCCCCGGGGGGGGGGGGAGGCACGGACCCCGCGTCCCTGCCAGGCCAGGGAGGATGCCCGTGACGGCTTTGCCAGTCGTTGGTGTACGTTGGGTAGCACCTTGTGCACACCCAGAGCCTTCTGCTGTCCCGCAGCAATCTTCATCCCAAAATGTGGCTTTCAGCGTGGGGACCTATCTGGCCTCTGCATCCCCATGTCACCAGGGATCCCTCTGCCCCGATGCAGACCGGGTAGGATTTGCACCAGCCAGTCCCTCTTGCAGGGCAGCGTGGGGTGTGTGGATGGAGGGATGGTGCAGGAGGTACAATCCAGAGTAGGAATTACTTCAACGTTGCCCCAAACCAGCCACAAATTTACGCGTGGGTGAATCACCACTAACTCACTTCAGGGCTGTTGCATCACTTGTTTGCAGCTTGTTAAAATCTGGGCTGCTGGAGGCTGCCAGCTCGGGTGCCCAGGGCTGTACCGAGAGATGTGAGGTTCTCCAGCGGGTTTTGGTGCTTCCCTGAAGGGGAAATGTGGATCTTTGCAGCTGCGCTTGAGCAGGGGTTTGCAGCATCCCAGCTCGTCCCGGGGTGGAGGTTGTGGCCGGTGTTTAGCTGCAGGTCGCCATGCAGGAGGGCGAGGGTGTGCACGGGGTTGTTTCTGTGCACGTACGCGGGTTTCCCTCGTGTGCATGTGCAGCGGGATCCATGGGGGTGCAAAATGCCCCTGAAATGTCTCCTAGGGCAAGTATTAACTGCCAGGCTGGGCTTGGCTCCAGCAGGCAGGAACGGATGAATCAGACACTTAATGGTAAAATCAAACCTCTCACAGCATTAAAAACAACCCAGCTCCAGTGGGCTCCTCTCTGCCATCCAGGGAGCCCCAGCGAGAGGGTGCGAGAAGGGATTTTAGACCAAACTGGGATTTTTCTGCCCCCTTCCACCCCGCCCCCCCATATCTCCTGGCTGCCAGCCTCTCCAAAGGGGAAGTTTTACCCCGCCTCCCGCGGTCTCGGATGTCAGGTTGGCAAGAAAAATCCCATCTGTTTTCAATCTGGATCCTCACTTCCATCCACCCAGCCTTTCTCCTCCCCGCTCCCAGCCCCCAGAGCTGGCGTGTGCACCAGGCAGGCCTCGGTGACGCTTTTTTTTTTTTTCCCCTTTTTTTAAATTTTTTTTTTTTCCTTCTAAAAATGTATGTGGCCTCCTTTGCCCCCCACGTTCCCCCCCCTTCTCCCAGGCACATGTTCCAGCGCAGCCCTCTCCGTGCTGGGGCCTGCCAAGAGCCTCTCTGCGCTCAGCCCCGCTACGGTCGCTGGCTCGGAGAATTCCCAAATGACCGAGGATTTTCAACCCTGAGCTTTCAAAAAAAAAAAAAAAAAAANAAAGGCAAAATAGCTCTCTGTGTGAAAACAGAGAAAAAAATAAATAGGCAAAATCAAGAGGGGAGGGGAAGGAAGGAATTTTGTTGTTGTGATTTTTTTGTTTGGGGGTTTTGTTCGGTTCCAGTTTCTTGGTATGATTTGGAAAAGAGCAAGTACAGAGTGTTTTGTTCTGTGCAGAGATAAGAGCTGCTCTGAAATCCTATATCGAGTCAAGGCGAAGATGTATGTGCAGCAATCGTGATGCCCTAATCTTTCTCTGAAGAAACCCTTTTGTTGCACAGCCCCTCTCGCCTTTCTCCTCGCTGTCCTCTCTCGCTGCGTTATGTCTTATTTAAACTATAAAGTCCTCAGGCTAGGAATTACCTCCTCTCTTTACAGATGGCTGCAAGAGCTTTGCACGTCTGCTGGGCTCCATGAAAAATAGATGAAGAAGGTTGTGGCTTTTGTTGTTGGGTCTGCTTTTTTTTATTTTTTTAAATTTTAAAGTGTTTGGAGGTGAGAATTTATCTCATTGTAGAGCCAGACCCAAGGCAGCAAGGATTTTGTACTGCCAAAAACCTCGAGGCGGGGGCTTCGCCCAGCTCTGCGGGGAACCACAGCAGCCCCGTGTCCGGGGTTTGGGGCTCTGGCCGGGATTTGGGGGGCTCAGGGCTCCTGCTTGGATGGTGGCTGGTTTTGGGGGGTCGGGGGAGCCCCCAGCTCCTGCTTGGGTGGAAGCTGCTGAGAGCAGGTCCGGGTGCTGCTGGACGGAGGGGATGGGGTGCGAGTGCAGCTGCCGTGCCTCGGTTTCCCCTTTTGGGAGGGCGAGGGAGGCTTTTGCTTTTTATTTTGGGGAGAACGCTGAGAGCTGGGTGTGAGGGGACTCCACTGAGGGGGGGACGGACCCCCAAGACTCGGGGAGACCCTGAGTGACCGGGCTGCGGTGATCCGGGGCCAGGCTGGCGGACGGGACCCCCGAAGGCGCTCAGCTCCAGGGGCACCCCCCGGGGCCGGGCTGAGAGGGACCCCGCGGCCGGGCGCCCTGAGGGGGCTCAGGCGGGGCCTTGCGGGCCTCGGCGCTCCCCCGCCCCGGGCCTCCCGCCCACCCCCTCGGGCTCGCTGCCCC
>VZTO01012948.1:0-16148 GCA_013400615.1 Syrrhaptes paradoxus | reverse complement strand
ATGCAAAAAAAGCATGTTTTGATCCTTCTTGTGAATCAGTTGGTTTAGAGTCTAGTGCCTTCATCAGAGTATCGATTCAAACAGGGCACAAGTAATGCTTTTGATACCAATTTTAAAGCATGGTCATCTGGCTTGGAATGCTGTAAGGGTCTGTATGTGTGGCCTGTAAATATGATACCATACCTGGGTTCAGAGGGAACCTTCTTTTTGGATTTACAGTCTGATGTATTGTTTGTTCCTAGCTCCTAAACCAGGTTTTCCTCTGCCACTGTGGTGGCTTGAGAACCCAGTGAGTACAGTCTGTCTCTCTTTTCCTTAATCTTGTGCAATTTGGAGCAAAAAGGACAAAAATTAGCTGGTGATGTAAGATATTTCCCTTCATTAAAGGTTATCTGTGTTATTAGTCATTAATCACTATAAAATTTGGGGAATTTGTGTCATTTTTTAGTTGCATATGTAAGCATATGTTTCAATTGTGAGCTTTTAAAAAAAATAGTCTGTAACCTTGCACCAACTCAATTCTTGTACCTTATTTTTCTCTAATCCTTTCTTGCTCTTTTAACACTGAATTTTTATTTTTCCCATCCATGTCATTTTAATACTTCTAAGGTGATACATGCGTGTCCAGAATTTCTAGATTCTGGGGCAGTCTTTCATCTATGTATAACCAAACTGTATTTTATATATTAAATTAAAATGAATAGATATCTTTGATAGATTTCATGCTCTTTTAATATTTAGAATTGTATTACATCAATCATAGTAATATTCCGAAATATCTTGTGATTCAGTTTCTATGAATGATGCTATATTAAGGAAGCTAAGAAGATAGCAGATCAAATATTCTGCATTAAAAATCGTTGGCTATATATTATCTGCAAGTTAAACACTTGGATTTTTTCATATTAAATCAGACTTTATATTAATAAAACTTGAAACAGTGAGAACAGTCTGTATTCGAAATGCCTGTAAAAATGCTGGGCCGCTTTTGCCCTCTTGTGGTTAGATTTTATAATTGCAGTCATACGTGTTAAATTAATTTTGAGTAAAATCTGCAGTCATGAGTTAGGCTGTGGGTAGGCAGAATGCTAGCAAGTAACTGCTTATTTTAATTGTTGTACAAAATTTGTGACCAAATTTATATTGTGCCTGCATACAAATGCTTGATGTTGTGCCTGATTTTCAAAAGTTCTAAATGGTCAATATTGAACTGAACCTAGTGAAAACTGGTTGGGGCTTAATATTTTTGATAGTCTGAACACTTTTTAATAATTAGCTATTATCTTAAGAATTCAGTTTTGAGCAGCCTAGCTTTTAAAATCTTGCCTCTAAATTAATTTAGGCTGCTTTCATGAGTGCATATTTATGACTTCCTAACATGGTCAATTTATAGTAGCAGAATCTTTTTACATTCCAGAAAGCATTTGACAAAGTGCATAGTAATTCTAAAAAAACACCCCTTATACTGTAAAACTTAGAATAATTTCTGGTAAAGTATCTACTAATACAATTCTTCCATGATAATACATACAATGTTGACAATGCAAATGTTTGCCATGCAGAAACACTTATTACCACCAGACTTTTCACTTATCATTGTTTTATTACATTAGAAGGATAAGAAATGACTCTGTGCTGTTTAAATACTGTGCATTTCTTAACAGTTTGCCTTGCATTTCAAAGTGTTCGGTCGGGGTAAAATATAAACAAATGTGATAGAATCCACCTTAATTTCTTTCTTGATTCAAATGTTTGTAAGTTACTAGAGAGCTATTTGCATATGAAGCATACAGTGAAATGCAATTCTCTTATTTCAGAGTTGGAAGAGCATCTTATTCGCTGCACAGGATGTGGTGATCTGACAATATAATTGCAAATTGCTCTAATTTACTTTGACAGAGAAAGGAAGTTCTAGGGAAGCACTCTAATGAGGCATCAGCATTGCCCTTAGAATGCGGTTGGCGGTGGCTAGATATTTTTGTGAAATGTAAGTTATATGGAAGACCTTCTTTTCTTGTAGACAGTCTTGTTTAAATGAGAAGTCTGATCCAATCTTTCCCTTCTTTCCTCTGTAAACATATGGTCTTGGGCAGTAAGTTTTATCACACAGTACAGTTTAGTAGGAGTGGTGTTTTCAGTGATTGTTACAATTGTCATCAAATTAGAAACAAATAATGATTATATATGGTAACTTACATTAACATGCATTAACTTTCTATGTAAGTATTACCAAATGTTGTTCGTTCTGTTTAATCAGTCTATTATTATGTGCATATTTATCTTACTCTTTCCAAAAATGATCATCTAACTCAATCCTGATATCTGACTCCTTCACATTTTTGTTTCAAAAGAATGTGCCAAACTGTAGATAAAAACAACCTTGAGTTTGTTTGTTTGAGAGGTGCAGCTGCCAGCAACACCTGTCATTCCAAACAGGGCTTTTCCTCTTTTTTTTTAGCCCAGCCTTGTAGAATTGCTGTGGATTATTTTGTAAATCTGCTATAAAATGTTTTTAAATTCTTCTCTGAAATTTTGTTATGTATCTGTCATATAAACAAAGATTGCAATTTCCATATGCTTCCAGCCTTCCTATTTTCTTTGGTTTGTATATTTCCCTTAGTGGGAGTAGAATGAAGTGCTATTGACAAAGTGCTTTCCAATCTTCTTCCATAATGCCTACACAATAGTAAGATTTTTTAAAAATTCTTCCAGCCATGTTCCTATTGTTCTGTAAAGGTATTTGTTACTAGTGTCTCTATGCATTTTAATTACAAAAGTCTTCAGAACATTTTCTTTAGCCTTAATGACTCTTAGCTTTTGGCCTCAAATAACAAATGATGTCATCCTGAAGTGCTTGAGCAAATAGCTCTCCCTCAGTTAAATGGGAAAGGGTTTAAGGCAGGTTATGCTCAGTGAGGGGTCCCTTAGTGTGCTAGGATTAATTTTGCAGACATTGCCACAGGATGCTGTTGAATTTCAGAATAGACTGTTAAATAAGGTTAGAGTTGTCCTCCCCTGCTGTATTTCCCTGCAGAAGGAAAATGACAAGCTGGATGGAAAGTATTGTGCTGTAATAAGAAAGGGTTGAGATTAGAAGTAAAATTGAGAAACTTTTGTAAAAATGTTACTTTGTTAGCATTTCTAGCATTTATTCAAACAGCATTGTGGGGATCTTGATTTGCATTTTTAATAGGTGATTGAGATTAAATGCTCATATTGCAGAAAAATATTATTTTAAAATTGAACATTAATAATTATTCAATTATTGCTAAAGAAGAAAACATATGTAACTTTGGGGATACAGTTGTTGGTTTGGAATATTTCTAGTTCAACAGAATTTTTATTGAAAAATTACTCTTCCGTGCAATTTTGAATTTTCTTTGCATCACAAATTACTTTTATCTAAAAGTGCAGTTTCACATTACACCTAATCCAGTGTAACAGAAGACTGCTGCTGAAAGACGGGATCCTGCCCTGTTCCCTCTTTTCTCAGAAATGACATGTGGCCACAGAGGGAGTCACTTCAGCATGCTTTTGGAGCAGGGAGGAGTGTATTGGGTGGCACATCAGTAAACTGAATAATCTCAAAGAACTGAGCTGTCTATTGCTTTATTATCTTAATAAGAATAAACATGCAAAACTAAACAGAAATACAGAGCATTGACTTTTGACTGCAGACGTTCTCTTGCAGCAGAACAAGTTATCTTGTATACAATACAGAGAGCTGTGAGGTCTGGGGAGCGGCAAGATTATATGAAGATTTGCATCCACAGAGCACTGATACATTGTTATTTCAGTGGTGATTAGAGGTAATTTTCATATAATGACTGTTTGGTTTATTTCAGTTAGTTCCTTTTCAGCATTGCTTAATCTTACATCTGATGCTAACTTAAGCCTTTAGGAATATAGGACTGAAACTTCCTTGGCCATTAAGTACAATTTCCTGTAGAAGACATTAAGTCATCCAGAAAGGTCACAAGACCATTCACCCCCTACTCTCTGAACTCTGCAAGCCTCAAAACGCCCCCAGATACCTGAAGATAGAAAAAAAGCTCAAACACGACAGTGTGACATAAAAAGTGAGCAGGAGTAAATATTTTACTGCCTGTACACTACAAAGGATTCTGTAAAGTCCAGCTTATTCAGCATTAAGGACTGTATGCTCAATTTCAGGACTTGTTGGAAAGCATCTGGATATAAAAGTGGTGCCTGACAGTGTCAAATACATCTAATTCCACTTTCAAGTCCCATCTGGACACAGCAGCAGCTAATCTAGAAGTGCCAATAAATGTTTGGACACAGCAGGATGCAGCTGGCTGCCAGGACAGCATGCTGTGCTTGTTGCCACTTGCAAGATAGAGGCGGCCAGTTGGGTGGAACTGTTCTAGAGGCTGGATCTGCACTCCATGGCCTGCACTATTTTAAGCACCCACTGGTAATGTCAGGTTGACCTTAGGAAGAAAAGTGTGTGTCTATAGAAAGCAAATTAAAGCCAAAAAACACTACCCCCAGGGGTCTTTTCCTTTCTTAAGACAGGACAGCATCTTTCCTGACCCCAAATCTAATTACTGGTTTAGTCTTGAGCATGTGCGCAAGACATAGAAGCAGGCATCTTTATGACTCTGTGTTTAAGTTTCCCCATCTATAAAATGGGAATAGTAACACAGATTTTTCTTTCAGAACTCCAGTGTTTTTCATGAATTTTTGGCACATTTTTCAATGCGTAGTGATTTAGAAGTTACCTTGAAAAAGATAAGCTTTCATAACAATTGATAGATTTGCTTCAAATTTCAATTTACTTTTATGACCTGAGGTCACTGTTTATCAGTTGATAATCTTTCACTGGAGCTTAGCCAGATCTTTTGGAACTATGGCATGTTACAATATGGAAGATTCCATCAAAGCAGAATTTTTGGGACCCTTGAGACTGGTGGGAATGTTCATGCCCTTCCTGAGAGTGTCCACATCCATTTCACACTTTCTAATTTCATTCTTAAGGTTTAATACTGGAAGATCTTTCTTTACCCTTTTTATGCTAGATGTTCATTCCATAGGTAAACCATCCCTGTGTAAGTGGTTATTATCAAAAGATCTGGGGTTTTGCCTTCCAGTGTCTGCCAGATGAAGTTCCAGAAGATGCTCACATTGTGGATTTTCTGTTGTGGCATCTTATTTGTGCTTTTATGGAGAGTGAGATGACGGTTTGTGATTCCAGACTTTTAAGAGGTTTCTGAGATGCTGCTGGTCTTTTAGCATACTGTATGCTTGGTTCCCTGTTTCTTACCCTAATTTTCTAACAGTGGGTGGTGTTCATCTGTGACAGAAGTGTGATATTGCAATAGTCATGACTGTATGACTTAGCTGAATACTTCTATAAGTATGATGCATGCTTTCTGGCCCCAAAGTGAGCTGTTTTCCTAATTCCTCTTGCAGTCAAGGTCAGTTTCTCTTGGGAGAGATTTCAGTGCTAGAAATATGAAGTATGGATGGAGCATACAGCTTCCAAGTCTAAGAAGGAATTTTTCCTGAGTGACAGAAAAATTTGGTAGGGAATTTTTAACAATATTATCAGAACTTTTTAGTACATCAGTTTTCATGTTTTTTATAGGAACTGCTGAGTTCTCACTGTCCCCTCCATCTGGGAACAGCTGCTCAGAAAGGGGAAGAAAAAAAAATATGGTTTTTAGCTTTAAGCAAAGAAGGTAGAGTGTCAACCAAAACCAGCTGTAGAATGCATGATATTGATACCCATGACTTTTGGATATTATGTGTTCTATGCTATTTGGAAACGAGAGACTGTTGTAAAAAGGACAAAAGAGCCTACAGAAAAGCAGAGTCCCCACAACCGCTTTTGCCCTTACATTAGCTACCAGCATTTTGGAGAATCTAGCTAAAAATGTTAACTGTTGTCATTTGATTCCCATCTCTCCCCTACCCTTTTCCACAAAAGATTGTGGTGGAAATTATTCTAAACGCATACACAGCAATTAAATACGTCTGTATTCAGTCAGTTCATTCATGTTATCAAGTAGGGCATGGTGGCCGTATGGAGATAAATATTTCAATTTGTCATTTTGTTACTAGCTTAAACTGAACTATTGGGAAGGGGGCATCAACACTGATTTTGTTAGATGGCATAATTGCTTTGTACAGATAATTTTGAGGTCTTAGTATATAAGAGCATCCATTTTTCTGCTTTCTGGGTACTGCTGCTGTAATCAGGGGTAGCTGAGAGTTCAGGTCTTTTACCTAGGGAAGTCACTGTTCATTCTGTATCTTTGTTTATATTGAAGTTATTGTAGGCTAATGCATTAATAGCACAGATAATGCTAATTTTCCCCTTCATTCTCACTTAAAAATGGCAGCTTCTCCAGCAGTCTAGAACTCTGTTACCAGAAAATGATGAACAAATTTCCCTGTAGCTTAGGAGATCTGTTTGCAGATTAATGAAGATGTGTTCAGCAGGGACGAGTCATTGTTTCTCATAGGTGGTTATGGGCAGCGGAGACACCATTGTCCTGTAAATAAATTTAACATGTGTCATCTGTTCTTTAGCCATGATGATGTGATGCTTTATGTCCTTTGTAATGCATTAAAATTTGAAAGGACTGAAGTTATTCACAGTTTTTATACATCCTGACTTGATTTAAGAAAAAATAATCCCAAACCAAATGGCTTATATAGTTTTCAAGCCTGTTTGGTTACTTCTGAGTAATGCAAGGAGAAAGTAAACCAAGAATACCTAAATAGAAGTCTCTGGTGTACAGTGAAATAACGTGCTAAACTTTAATTCTGGTCTGGGATATGTTCGACCTTAGGAAACATCTAGTCACAAAAAAGTGAAATTCTACCTATAGAACGAGTCCTCTTAATAATCCTTTTTTTCAGAATTCCAGCCTGCAGGGGAAATGAAGATCAAAAGTAAGGATCATTTGTTCCCAGAGCCCTAAAAGCACCTAATCTCCAATTTGTGCTAAAAAATGTTCAATGGAAAGAATCTGATTTCTGTTCATGTCACAATGAAGGGCTGCATTGATACTGAAGCCACAAACCTGTTTTCAAAGGTAACTGTGATTCATCAACTTAAAAAAACAATTTAAGAGACTGTTATTGTGTTATTTTTGCAAATAGTCACAAAGGATGGAAGAACCTATGATAGGTGTAAAAACAATACTGGCTGAAAGGAAACACGGCCAGTTGATAATTTTAAAACTGATTGGCTCAGTGGAGTTTTTGAATACTATTTTCATCCAAACCATAATGTCTTTTGTAATACTGAGGGGTTTGTCTGTTCCGTTTGGATTATGTTTATGTCCAATATTAATCATAGCAGCAGAATATACTAAAAATCAAAATTATAAAAATAATTTGAATTATGATGTGTACAATAGTGACGTACGATGAGGCCCTGAGCTACCTGATCTAAAACTGAGTTTAGGACTACTTTGAGCAGACAGTTAGACCTAATGACCCCCTGAGGTCCCTTCCAAGCTAAATTACACTGTGATTCTGTGCTTCGGAGCAGCCTTGGGCTTCTATGTCTCTTAGATGATTTTGAGAATTTCAGGCAAGGGAATTGTAATTGATGTAATTCATTGGTATGTCAGAGCGTCTTGCATTTGAAATTTGTTAGAAATGTGATTTCTTTTAAAGAAGAACATTTTGGTCAAAGCATGTAATACCAAAATTAACTGTAGAGACTCCAATTGAAAAAGCAGAAATATTTTTTGCTATACACAACTTCTGTTGCATTTTCTGCAATTTAAATTCTATTATAGTATATTCCTCCAGCTTGTCTGTCTTAATATTTCATGCATTACTGTTTAATTGTTAAAGATCTATGATTTTTGGCCTGTGGCTCTAATCTTGCAAATTACTTGGCCTGTACCATTCTGGCTTCATGAACATCAATCCCGCTAGTACAGCTGCACCTATACTTGCTTGCTTATGGAAAACAAGCCCAAATCCACAGGTTACCGTGAGCAGCATCCAGCTCCACGGTGTAGTAAATGGATCAGCAGTAGGGTATCGCAGGTCGGGGAAGCCGCTCAGGTCCCAGCCATCCCCCGTTATATTTCAGGAAAGCCGCACAGCCCCGCCGCCTTCCCTGCTCCTCGGGGAGGGTGCGCAGGCGGAGGGGCGGCAGGAGCCTGTCCGGCTAATTGCCGTTGTTGCTGTTTGCAGAGCCTGCCCAGCTCCCGCGGCCCGGGCTGGCGAGGGGCAGGGCGGCCCCCCCGCCCGAGGCCGGGGCTGGGGCGGGGGGCGGAGGGACCGGGCACAGGCGGAGGAGCAGCCCCCCGCCCCGCCGCGCATGCACACAGCGGCGGCGGCAGCAGCAGCACCAGCAGCTCTCGGCCCCTGGCGCCGGGCCGCTGCAGACCATGGCACCTGGGCTGAAGCTCGGCTCCTTGCTCTGCGCGCTTGTCGCCTGTTTTGGGGGTCACCGGCTGGCGGGAGCCGCTGGAGGAGCCGGCGGCAGGAGGGGGTCCGCGGCCGATGCTTGCGGAGGGAGGGTGAGTAGCGCGATTTGCTGCTCGCTTCCCCAGGCAGGCAGGCAGGCGTGTGTGTGGAGTGGGGCTCTTTGCGGACTTCAGGGGTGGAGGGAAGATGCTGCGAGGTTTCTAACTTGGGGTCTCGGGCGCTGCCCCGTGGGAGCGCACAGGTGGGATGAGTACTGCCCGGGTGTGCAAGGAGGGAGCGGGCTGCCATCGAGGGGTAAAAAGTCTTCTGTAACTAATAAAGCTGCTCCGGGGCTCTGCATCTGGTAGTTAATTTGCGGCCGGGAGGGAGGGTGGCATTTCCAGGGAAGGGATATTTATTGGTTTCTCGCCTGGGGGAAGGAGGCATCTTGTAACCAGCGAGTGTGAAGAAGTCATTCAACAGGTCTTTTACCACCAGCGTTCTCCTGCCTGAAGTCGACCTGCGCTGCGAGAGGGATAAAAGCGATCACTTGGGCTTTGTTATTTTAATGATTCGAGGCCGGCTTGGGGTCTTAGCTTCAGGCCTGATCATTATACAGAGGATGTAGAAAATTTACGGGAGGGGAAGGAGGGAGGAAGGTGATAAACATTTTGTTGCTGGTTTTTGCCTTTTGTTCTTGTTTCTGGTGTGTTTGGCTGTTAAACTATTCTTGATTGCTTTTCCTTTTTTTTTGATATTTTAAAATAACTTTTGAGTTGTGTGTTTTGGTTTGGTTTTTTTCCCTTTCTTCTGATGTCTAGTTACAGAAGTAGTTGAAGTGCGGTGATCCAGGAACACCGGAGGGAACACAACTGACTTTCATTGCTTTTTCTTTTTGTTAGACTGTCACTAAGGATTTTCTTGGTTTCAGATCAGATCTTTTGAGGACGTTACTACAACGCACAGTTCAGAAGTTTGTAGGGCATAGTTTAGAAAGGAGAAGGCATTGGGAAATGTGTAAAAGAAGAGTATGGAAAAACAACCTTCAAACCCAGATAAAGCTTAAGACCTAAATCTTTGTGTTGGGTGGAACTGTTGAAGATTTGAAGTTCCCTATTCGATCTTAACTGAGAATTAGGAATTAAATGTTTTGGCTCAGTATGTCTATTGTATGTTTCACCATAGGTAGGCAGGATACTCCAGATGCTCATAACGACCACTGTGTATTTCTGTCATGTTTTGCATCAGCTATTAAGTAAATTCTCGCTTTTAAATTTATAACACTTGATTTGTGTATTTTGACGTTTATAGAAATATGCAGATACAGTTTGCATTGGATTTATTTTTACTTACCTAATTAATGTCCTTGTGTGTGTTAAACCTGAATGTACACAATATAATTCTTTTAATACAATTTTTTTAATGGGCTTTTAGATCAGTAAAAATTAGACTTCTAAATTAGCATAAAACTCCTGTGTCTTTATTGCTCACAACAAACACAATATTCTAGCTTTTAAAATATTTGTACTAGTTTCTGTTTTTATTATGTTTTCAGCCTCAAGTTCAGATTTCCCTGGCCAATTCATTAGATATCTTGTCTGGTTGTTTAGTTGTAATTTCATGGTCTGGTTTTGTAATCCCAACCGTGTTTATGATTGCCTGCATAATCCAGGCAGGGCAGCATTTATTAGAGTAATGACTGCAGGATGGTACCTATTGTCTCAGCTATGTGGTATTTATCTTGGTCTGCATGTAAGTTTTGAGTAGACTTGACATACTATTAAATGACTGATGGCCCCTCTAACACATTGTCTGCTCTGGAGCAGGGTTGCCTTTGAAGTAGTACCCTGTAGGAAGTAAAGAGACTATTTGCTCTATTAAAATTCCTTGGTATTTCCTCTGTTTAACCACAGGCCACTTCCCCTCTGCCACTCTAAACACTGCAGGGACACTGACTGATTGAAAAGACACAAGCCCTGAAGTAATTGTATCCTATTCAAATAGATATTCTTATTGCTGGTTATTTATAGGTAGTGTCTAATTAATGTATGTTAAAAGCATGAATAAATCTTAACATTCTGTATAGGGAAACTAAAAATGTCTAGTATGCATTAAGTGAAGCAGTTGAATTGAGGTAATTCTTAACAGCATAAATAAACAATCTAGAAAAGTATCAGTTGACTTGTAATAGCTGTTTAAGGAGAAATAAAATGCAGATAGCTGGGTGTTTGTATGTATGTTTAGATGCACACACATGTTGAATAATTTTCTCCATTAAAACTGGGAATGTGTGGTGCACTTCCCACCCCTGATGAATCTTTTTTATTGTGTGAGTGTTGTTTTTGAAAATTTGCATTCCATCTTGGAACACTTATAGAAGTAATGTTCATTTTCCTTTAATTTTACAAAATATACTTTATAAAGTTTCATCAGTATTTTGTGGTAATAAAAGCTTGATTTGATGAGAGCATATTACTGGATTATGGCTAAAAGAATGTGATGAGGAAGTATTTGGTGTTTTGATTTGTAGCTCCTGAAATTATTCTTAATAGCTAATGTTTTCAAAACTAAAGTCTTTAGATATGACTTTTAATATATTTTTATTTTTTTTACAACTTCCATCGCAAAATACATGTCTGTATTAATTGTCTTCTCTAGTAATACTTTGGCATTTATCTTGCAACCTCAACGTGTCTGCATGAGGAAATCAGGTAATATCAAGAGGAGTAACTTGACATTACTGTTGCTAAGAATTATCAGTGATTTCAATGGATCCAGGATGTTAGAATCGGGATTGATTTTGCTAAGTCTAGGATTTATTTTACTGATGTTTAACAGAAATTTTAATGTATTCCTACACTTAATATTATTTCAGATTAAGGTAGAGTGTTTGCTTAAAGCAGAACAGTATTGCAAAGTAGCTTTCCGTATGGATGGCCTTTCCATATGGACAATCTTGCTATATCATATGCATACCTTTATCCAGAAAAAATAAATCAGGGAAGGACCTCTTTTGATCTAGAATAAGTGTGTCCACATGGGGAGCTATTCTGGAAAAGTAGTCTTTGGATTTTTTTCATCCTATAAACAAGCTGTGAGGTGTACAGGGAAGACAGACTTGGGCTCTGATTTAAATATATTTCAGATTCATTTATTCAGTGTTAAACACACGAGCAACTTTACTGTCAAGTTGTTTTGTAGGTTGTAATGGGACTACACACATGAGTCATTTTTTTCATATGTTCGTAATTCCTCTGAAGTTCCTGGCACTGAACTGTGTTCAGTATAAAGCTTAAATTCAGTGAGGCTGTGTGATGAGAAAGAATAAATTTTAGCAAACTTCTTCCTGCCCCCCCCCCCACCAGACTCTTGTTAGCCGGGAGCTGTACCTTCCTTTGCTCTGCTAAGCAAAGTTTATCAAACACAGTAGGGGTCTATGTTGCCGTGCATTCTCCCCTGAAACTCTCTGTGTCATCTTCTATGCTTTTTACTTAAGAAGCTTTCTATTTCCTTTTCTCTTTCGTAGCAGAGACTCTGAAGATCCCCATTTCCTATCATTACACTATCAGGAGCTCTGCTTGTCTCATTATTTAGGCCCATGCTGCTGTGTCCCTACATTTGTCTCCTCAAGCATCCCTCACAGCGCACACTCATTCTTCTCTACAGCTTGGATTTTTTTGAGCACAGAGCATACTGAAATAATTTTCCAAGCTAAATATATGTTTTGGGAACTTTATTTAGGAGGAAGAATACCCTGTAAAATGGTAAAAAATAGTTTCCTGGAGTTTAAATTTCTCCCTTTGTTTCTTATTATTTTCAAACAGTTAAAAATTCAGATTTTTTCTCTTGCAGAGAAAAAATTTTAAAAGCTGTTAGGCAGAAGACAGACCTGAGATGAAGAATGGTGGAAGGTGTTAACAGTTGCTATCAGGGGATTCTTTAATCTGCAGACAGTCCAGAGCTGACTGAAAGCTCTGTAGACCAGATGCCAGCGGTTGGGTATCCTCCATTTTTTCTGAATTTTTAGAAACAATAGATTTATCTCCACTGGCATATAGAACAGTGCGATAACATTTTAGAATTTATCAGATGTGTCATTTAAAGCTTAGTGCATTTCTCTGGTTAGATATAATGTAATACATTGAGTGCAAGGCTTTGCAAGCATGGTCAGTCGTGCAGGTAGGCATCTGTTGCTTTTGTTTAGCTTAGAATTTGGCTTCAAGATCACTCCAGGGTTGGTTTTTTTTTGAGGTTCATTTGTCAAGTAATGTAGCAGAGAATGTGACCTCTTTTTTTAGTCCAGTGTCAAAACGTGTTGATAACCGTCTGCCTATTTAAGTTAATTAAAAATGCAGAAAGTAGCCTAAGTATGTTAGTGTTTACATGAGCAGATGAATGCTTCTTCAGGAACTGTGAGGTTATACAGTTTAGATGCTGTGTTTTCAGAATGAGGTTCAGGCACACAATCTAGAGGACAAAATTATGGAAACATAAGCCTGCTTATGTAATTGAACCTAACTTTCACTATTAACAAATATATATTTCCTTGTATGTTTGTGTGAAACTGGGAAATATGAATATGATGCTAATTCACAAGCAGTTGACTTAATAAAGTTTCTGCAGCTGAAGTCTCTTAGGATTGTTACAGATTTAATTTCCTCTCTAGATCATGTCTCTTAGTTTAGATGTTGAACTCCACTCCCTGCCTTACTTTCCCCCAAATCTGCTTTTGAGTAAGTAGAAGTTAATTGTTAGTTTAACTTGTTAATTTAAAATCTTGAGACACTTATTTAAGAACAAGTTCTGCTTTAATAGATTAATACTTTATAGTCCACTGGTGAAAAGATGCTAAGCAGTCATTATTAGATGATACTAGCTTTTCTTAGGTTAGTTATTTGGTAATGTTAATATAACATGGATGTTACTTAATTAAAGCTGCAACATTTAAAGGGTGTTTAATAGGGACCATCTGTCTTTTCCAACAGATCGGCCTAAAGATGATGAAACAAAGCTTTGATGTGAACTGGCCTGCTTAATTCTGCTCAAAGGCTGAATTTTACCCATAAATTTAGCATTTTTTTAGAAGTAAGCGAGATAAGAGGACTGTAAAGTATTAGTGGAGAACTGAGTATATTGCTTTGTTTTTATTTATACTGCTACCAGTGTAATGAAGTGTATCAGAAATACAATTTTTTTTTCTGAAACTTTAGGTTAATGCTAAGGTTTCTGTGCTATGTGTTGGTTTTACATTTAAAAATGAACATTATGCATAAATACTCACATGTAGAAAACACACCAAAGTTGTATCAAATACATGGATGTTTATTTGTTATATCCTTCACCCTATAGTATGAAAAATTATTTTATGGAAGTGTAAGTTGCAGTAACTTAAAATAAGGAACTACGGCTAGATAATTACATATAAAGTACTTAATTTTAGGTTATGGTAATGTGAGACTCTCTTTAAGGATCAAACTTTAAGTGCAAACTCGAAAAAGGGTTTTAACCTTTTATGCATATTGCACTGTGCAATCATTACGTTGCCCAGCTGTTTGTATTTTCCAGCTCTTCTCGGTAGGAGTCACCCATCTGGACACCCAAAGCTTCTACATGGTTTTCCCATAGAGACTTTAAACAGATATATACTTACTAAAGTGGTGAATACAGGCTTATGCCAGTAGTGGATAGGCTGATTGTTGTGGTTTTGCTGCAATATTTATTTAACAGAAACATATATATTGTCACTTTGATTATCCAAAATTCTGCCAGCCAAGCCAGGGTATGAATGTGTATTTTAACGTGCTTAAACTTGTTTTACTTCATATCTAAGACATAATTTCTGGGTTTATAAAAAAGTATTGGTGACCTCTGTGGATTGGAGAAGATGCCCCTTATCAAACAGGTGTACTGGTATAAAACAAACAGGTGTAATTTTTGGAACAGAGGAAAGTACAATTAAGAAATGTTTCTTAATAAACTTCAGTGGCTATCCAGTTTTCTCTGAGTCTGTATTATCGAATGTTCTGTCTTACAAATTACTTCTTGTTTGCTTTCAAAACTCAGAAAACTATCAGTAAATCTATTTCTAATAAATACATAAATTCTTAATGCTGTATTTTCTGAAGTTCATAAGTACTTTATAACTGCAGATTATGACTTTATGACTGGATTTGGCTGTAGCTTATCAGCGATGTTTTTACCTCTGTCTTAAAAACACTTTGAACATAGACTTTCTTGGTTGGCCATGTGTATAGATAAGGTCCTGATTTTTGTTTTTAAAATGGCTCGGAGTAACCTGCTTTACAGTGGAGAAGTATCTGATGACTATCAGTGAGTTTTTGTAAGTGTTCTATTAACACCAGCTCTCAGTCAACCTCTACTTGCCCGACTTTCTGCCTTATATAGATTGCTTCTTGCTTGCCACCAGCACTCAGAAGGCTTTTTTTGGTTATATCAGCCAAAACCACCTAGGAGATGTCCAAATGCACTGTTTCTTGGCTGAACAGCAGCAGGCTTCTGGTTAATTTATGGTGTGGCTGCCATGAAGAACATGGTTGTAAGGAAATAAACTTACAAATAAATTTAACAGTACCTTGGAAATTGTTGGAAGTCAGTTTAGCTAGAGCCTATCTAGTAGTAAGGGCACTGAAAACTGCAACATTTATGACAAGGCAAGTTAGAGCAGCTGCCAGCCCAGCAGTACCGATCAGTCATACCTGTGCGCTTTGACTACATCTCATCCCTGCCCAAAGTGCAGTCTTTGGACATCCAAACAGAGCACAGTTGGAGGCAGAAGAGATGGAAACAGCACCAGAGCCTGTCATGGTAAAAACCAGAATAAGATGAGGCACAGCTGATGATTCTGGAATAAGTTCTATAAAAAGTCACCTGGACAGGTCATCTAGAGGATATTCTAAGAACCAATTTCAGAAAATTTGTTTTTGTAAGAAAAAAACCAACTTCAGGAACCCGCTGTGGAAGCCTCACATGCAAATTCCCGACCAAGATAAGGGAAACAAGATTAGCAAGAGGCTTTCATGTTAATGACAATATTTTAAATGATAGTTTAAGCAATAGTATGTGAAGCCACATGTACAAATCACATCATTGTTCTAGTCCTCTTGTCACGTCTCACCGCTGTATGGATGGATTCCAAGAGTGCGAGGGAAATCAAATGCACAGGTGGGGATTTGTTCTCTCCAAGTCTAAACTGATTATTAAAAATAATTAAAGCTTGGATTAAAGCTTTAGCAAGCATCAGCACATGTTTTGGGATATATTGTATACTTTGGAATTCTGTCTCAATTGAAGGCTGTTATATCACTATTGGCTTTGAAGCACTGTTCAGACATCCTGTGTTATTATTCCTTGTGCTGATAATGGTGCAGAAGTCCCAGGGGTATGCCAGAGCACTGCCTGTTGGTACTCTGTTCTTGGTGCATCATTCCCTGAATCCTAAGGGGATAGCAAAAGGAATCTAATTCTATGGTTGGGAAGTCTGCATCCTAATTTGATATCCTGTTCAATGATCACCACATTTTTCCTCATCTCTTGGCTGTTGATGAGGATTTTTCACACAAAATGCTGTGTTAGATTCTGGTAAAGGACACATGCTATGGGGCTGGTTTTGTACTTTTTAAGCCCCTTCTGTTCCTTGGTAGGCTTCTTAGGCAACAGGTGATGAATGTCTTCAAACAGGATGAATTCCTTCTATTGTCTTAGAAAAGTGTTTGTTCCTGACAGAGCTA
>VZTO01012947.1:0-25840 GCA_013400615.1 Syrrhaptes paradoxus | reverse complement strand
TAAACTTTTAGTGCTGAAACTTTTATATACGCCTGTGTACATGTGTGCAGACGCACATATGCTCAGTCCTTTTTTTAAAAGTGTTTTATTTTAAAAATATATTATTACATTTCTGTGTAGTAGTGTAAATGTTACACTCTTCTAGTGTAATAGCCAGTCTAATATGTTTGGTTTTTTCATTTGAGATCTTTTCTTTAAAGCAGGCAGTGAAGTATTTCTGTATTGAGTCACATGCATTTCAGAAAAGCAAGTTAGCCAAATAACCTGTTCAAAGAAGGATGATCAGCTGGTAGGCATAGGCCAAATGTGACCCAAGAACAATTTTGTTTCACAGCATGACAGGAATAGACTGTCCTTTGTGGACTGTGCTGAGAGATGAGACAGTGATACAAAATTTGAGTAGAGAAAGCTTAATCTGCTACCTACCACATCCTCCCTTTGGGCTCAGTCAGTCACCCTGTTGCTTCCTTCTCTTTTATGTTGGCTAGATGCTGTTGGGCTCAAGGTCTTGTAGGGTGAGAATGGGCACAGGGCTGCCACCTCGGGCATCTGGGTTCTGACACAAGAGGAGGGTGTTGCTGTGTTGAGCATACGCTCAGGAACCAAAAGAAAAAGTTTTGGCTGCAGGAGAGACTGGACAGATGCCTTTTCAGCATACTGTTGTTCATCATTCACAACTTCAGGTTTACTGGTGTGCTAGGATGAAAATGTAGCATCTGTTTAACTTTGACATTATCAATGCTACAGCTTGGCATCATAGACTAGACTGGAAGAGAAAAAGTGATGCCCTCTGGCTGCTCTTGTGCTCTTCTCCCCAAGTTTTGGTTACTGCTAAGACCTGTGCATTTCATGACTTTTGCACAAATGTTGAAGTCAAGATATTGACCAACTGCTGTAAATAATCCTGTGTTACAGGAGATGGGCAAGAAAGAGCATCAGTTCAATTTGACTTAGGTATATGTGAGCTGGAAAACAACAGTTCTCTGCAAATGGGGCAAATAAATGAACTCTGTACTTAAATAATGCATTTGTCATGTACTGTCTCAGGGAAGTCCATTTGGCCTGCAGGTAGGTATCCTAAGCAGAGGTTTGGCATCTAATTTCAAGGAATCAAGTACCTGTAATCAAGTGTCTGATAACATTATGCTGTTTACTGAATTNTTTTTTTTTTTTTTTCAACTGACCTGTGATCTTGTTTACATCTGCTGCCTCCTCCTAACCTATCTCTATCCTTGCCTGCAGGTTAAGGTGTTGCACAATCAGCTTGTTCTGTTCCATAATGCCATTGCAGCATACTTTGCTGGGAATCAAAAGCAGCTTGAACAGACACTTAAACAGTTCCACATCAAATTGAAAACTCCTGGAGCAGATGCCCCATCCTGGCTCGAAGAACAGTAATTGTATCAGAGAAGAGGACCCAATGTTAACCTAAAAATCTTTTAAATCTGATAATAATTAAGGATTGGGGTTGAAGGACTGCTGAAGTGATTCTTGCACAGACAGCTTTAATTTTTTCCCCTTTTATAATACTGTAAAACTGAATTTGGTGGGAAAGTGGGTGACTTTAAGGTAACCAAACATAATTTCTGTAATTTCAAATATAGAGCACTCCTTTTGTATGTGAAGGTTGGTGATTATTTCTGTAACTAGGATAGGGGAGGAAGGGGAGGGAGGGGAAAGAAAACTATTATAGATTTGCACTGACAAATGATGTTTGTGATTTCTGGTCATTTTGGTGGCTAGTCAAAATATTTCCAAGTGGAGGTTTACATGATTTGTACCAACATCTGGTATTTTATAGATGAATATAGAAAACAACTTTAGTAATTTTCATATGACTTTTAAAAAGGAGAGAGTTAAAAGAATATTTTGAAGATTAATAATATAAGGCCTATATGCACTATCTGCATGTAAGGCAACAGTAGCAGATTGCTCATTGACTAGTGGAATTGCAGCAAATGTCTTTTTAAAAGATATACTTTTCCATCATAGGTTAAAAAAAAAAAAGATAAACACTAAAGCAAGAATCACTGTCAGTCTGAGGCTTCTAAGCACACATTTGCTTTGTACCAAGTGGTTTGCTGAGTGTGGCCAGCCATGCAATGTACTAATTTAATTTACAATTTTACTTTCTCTGAAACAAATACCGTACTAGCCTTAAATCACAGGTATGTGCCTTTTTTAAGAAAATATTTTCAACCAGTGTACATAGCCAAGAACCCTTTCACATGATGGTTTGTCAATTCCCGAAAAGGGAAAGGAGACTGTGTAAATGCTGTTTTGTTGTACACTTGGAGCAAGTTAAAGCTTTAGGTAACCTTCATGGACTGGTATGATCTTGAGAGAGGAAATCAAGCCAGTATGGTTTTTCTATTTAATTGAAAAAGCATACTTCAGTAATGGGAGCAATGTGGAGGGTACTTTTTTAATTTCTCCATCAATTGTGTTGTCATTAAATGTAAAATCCTATGTCAATTTTATCGTAGGCGTTTTAAATTCAATATGTTGGAGTCCTCATTTGCACGTTACGTTGCTTTCTGTTTATTAAGTAAAATGAAATACTTCAAGTATGTTACTTAACATTGGTGTGGATCATATGATTTATGTACTGTATGTTCAAATGCCTTTCAGCTGACATTCTTAAAGTTTTCAGTGCTTAACACAACTGTAATGTAACTGTAAATCAAACTTTTTAATCATTCCTCATTAAATTCTTGGCCTGACAGAGCCTTCTTTTATGTTTTTGTTCTGTCAGAATCTCTTGTAATATCTCTTGTTCATTTACGTTCCCTGAAATGTATATCCTATGTGAATTTTGTATCCATATTAAAGGTGTTTGCAGTCAAACTTCCTTGACTTGTGATGGTTAAGAGTAGAAGCCAGCTTCTGCAGTGAAAGCTTAGTGCTGTTTTTCTGAGCTGCCATCACTGCCTAGGAAATTTCTGGTAAAGCAGTACTGGGTGGTAACACTGATGCTGTTTTATTTCAGGATTTTTTAATAGTGTAGAAGTTCAATTTGAATGTAAACTTGAAGTGAAACAAATCTTTCAGTACATGTAATTCTTGACTTAACCTTTTAAAGCAAATTTCATTACATTTACAACTTTTATGAAGCCATTGACCTTCACTGCCTCTGAATCTCGACATGCATATGGTATGATGGTGCAAGAAGGAAGTTAGCTGTATAACTGTACAGTTGAGCTAGGAAATGCAGATAGCAGCATTATAGCAGGGATGAAGAACACAAACCTATGGACTACAATTGAAGTAGCAGCCTTCAGAACACTGTAGGAAAAGGATACATATGGAACTTCTGCTATTGGCTTTTTGTTTCAGATTCACGCATCTTCTGATGAGGATAGTCCTTGCCCAGAAGGAAATGATCTGTCAGAAACGGTAAGAATGAACTTGAATCTGAAATTGCCTTATGCAGGAATGACCCATTGGCATTGTGTAATACTCAAACTTTTGCAATGGCTTAAAACTGCTAGAGCCTCTCCACTTGGAAGGTTGGGCAAAAGGGATTACTTCTTAAATCTGTGTATTGTTTTAATACCAGCGGGAACGAAGAATGACTTTCATTTTGCTTACCACAGCAATTGTAATTGATAGCCTCAGTGAGGAGGGTTCTGTGTTTGGCTGATCGGTAGGATATTAAACTGATTGTCTTGCTTTAACTTTCTTTTTTAGCCCCCATTCAAATGTATGTGCTTATGAAATAAATCAAGGTCATGTCTTGTATTCAAAGTTAGCTCTCTAGATCTAACCAAACTTAGAAACTTTTGCTTCTGGAGATCATATGAGGAAGACACTTCTGAAGTTTCTAATGGGAAGTAATTATGGTTGCCAGGTTTTCTGATACTAACAAAAAAGCTGTATTAACTATCTTAAGGTTGTAATGTTGGCATTTATCTGGATAGACAGCTGCCCAGGTGGATTTTTTTTTTTTCCTGTTTGACAAGGGAGTCGTATCCCCTAGTAGAGTCTTGTCTGTGAAAGATTTCATCTCTATTTCAGGTTATCACATTAGTGTTTCTAGTGTTGTGTGAGGTTGCTCAGGAAGAAGAATTTAAAGCAGTTAGTAGCACTTCAGAGATGCTGTTGTGGCTGATCTACCAAACAGATGCAGGGAGCTGTTTCATTTTTCAGTGACTGTTCTGTAAGTTACCTGTACTCCTGTCTTGTTTCAACCTTGAAGCTCCTGTTATTTTGTTTGTGTGAATTCTGCAAACAGCTTTTCTGCTCTAAAAATGCTCTTTGGCATACCTCATGCTTTGTTAAGCCCTTACAAAGAACCTTTCAGGTTATAAAATGTATCTGTAGTTGTATGTTAAGAGAGATCTACCCGAGTACAGTAACACACCAGTATCATTAAAATAACAGCTTGATTTCAATCTTCTGTCAACTGGTTTTTCCAGCAACTTTATCTCTATTTTGTCTCTGCTTCAAAAAATGTTCAAAGTAGTATAAAAGCTAAATGTTCCCCTCAATTCTGTTTTGAACTGAACCGGGGGCATGTTCAGTTTGTATTCTTGCTTATCTGGTCTTGTTCCTTATTGTGGTATCACGAGAATAACAAAGTATTATAATTATTCAGCATTCCTCATCTGCAATTATCTTTAGGGTTTTTTTCAGTCTGATTATCTTCTTCATGCTGCATGCCTGATGTGGAGGTTGTACTAGTCACAGATTTTTTAATTAATCATTAATCTTTTCATATTTTGTGATTGCACCCACGCCAGACTTATCCAACTACTGGCAGCTAAGTTGTGTCAGATTGAAAGTTTATTTTTTTGATTAGAAGATCCATAGAGGAGTTGACTTGTTTGTTTTGTATTTTTCTCTGTTCTCCAAGCGCAGTTCTGTGCCTGTGACAGCAGTCTTGTTCACCTCACTGCACCAATTTTCACCAAGGTCCTTTCTCTTCATTTCTGTCAGTCTTGTATGGAAACCAAGTGGCCAGGTAGATAGGGTGTGTTTACACGTTTTTGTCATCGTGGCAATAGCGTGAATTAAGGAAGTACCTTACCCTGGAGCGTAAGAATAGCAAGTAGGGTGGCTTGTGCCTGCCTTGGAGAAGGGCATAAATTGATGGAGCAGCAGGGGAAAGGAAAAGTGATGTGTTGCGGTTTCATCAGAGTCTGTATACTCAAATGCAGAAAAGCAGCGTATGAACCTTGCAGAGCAATGGCCTTGGATGTAAAAGCTCAGTCTATGGTTTGCAAATCTTTTGTTTCTTACAGCTGAGAGTGCTGGGCACAAAATCCTTACTTTTCATGCTTCAGCTGCCTTTCTAAAAAAAAGTTTTTGAAGAAGGGGGCACGAGCAGCAATAGTGCTGTCCACTATTGGTAGTATATTTCTGTTGAGTACTTATGCTCAGCAAAATCTGCCTTCAACTTGTTACAATTGCTGTAGGTGAAAAAACTTCTGTTTTTTGAGCAAACACACTCTCATCTCTTTATAAGAACCCATTTTAAAGATAATAGCTATTGGAAGAATGGAAATACTTGATATTCTAGGAGAAGAAGAAAAAGGGATCAAGAGTGTCTTTGCAGAGTTCCCTTGCATCATCAGTTGGTAGAACTTAAATGGGTACCAGTGTGGCTGTATGATAACATTTCTTAATTAAGTGCAGAGATCAGATATAGAACAGTGTTAACCTGAAACAAATTTTTAGTTTCGGGTTTGCCCTGTTATTACTGTTTATGCCAGCAGAAATCCATTGGTTCAGTCAGGAACAGTGCAGCTATCAGCAATGTGTTCCCAGTAAATGGTACTTAAGAAATGGTATGTCCTACTGTGCTAATTAAAAAAAATAATTATACACCTTGCTGCCTTTTAAAGAATACCAAAGGCTGTAAATTCAAGTACTTAAGAGTTAAATAATGCTAAAAACTAGTGTTGCCTGTTCAGTCTTGATTTGCCTTTCTGACATATATGTATGCATCATGCTAGTTTTATGTGACAGTGGTAATTAATTGCCGGGTTTTGTTTGGAAAGGTTAACTACCACAGTGCTTAATTTTGAAACCAAAAAGAACTTGGTTTTAATGTGACTGGAGTGTCACAATTAACTTTCTCTCCTGCCTTTGTCCAAACACTGTAGAAATGAGGGTTTGTAATGAAGATGACGACACCTTTTGTTCAGGTGGTATAAATTGCTTTCTTCCCATTAGATCTGTTCGGTCATTAAATTTGTGTTCAGCCTAAAGCAATAGAAGCTCTTTGTGCTCTAAAGAAAAGCAGAGCTTACAAAAGACATTTTTGTGTCTCATAAGAAAAAAAAAAGGTAATGCTTTAAAAAAAGTACTAGTCATCTTGAAAACTGTCTTGAGCACAACTAGAAATCTTAAAATATTAACAATAGGATTTGTTCACAGTATACCAGCCCATCTAAATGCTATCTGTTCTAGGGAGGTGCATTTGTTGCTTATTATAGGTGGGGCTGCTCGATCTACCTATTATTGAAGTTGCTTAATACTTCCTACTGTAAAGACCTGTTTTCAGTTGTTTGTAACTCGGATTAATTTTAGCTATGTGGAGAAAATCTTTCCCTGCTGAGCATTCACATTTTTAGGAGGGGAAAAAAATCAGCTAAAAACTTAAAATTAATTTGCTGACATTGTGCTTTGGAAAAGTTCTGGGGGACAAAAACCCCACAGGGTGAGGGAAAAGTTAAGAGTTTGATTTCACATCCAGACTGGCTCCCAGGTCCTCTGCCGCCCTATTCAGTTTTTGGTTTTTTTCTTTTTAACACAATGCCATTATGCAGTCTGTTGTTTGGCTTGCTCTTTCCGTCTTTTGGAGTGAACATTTGTGCTCAGGACTGGCAGAAATGAAAACAAGCCTCTTTGGTTCCAACACAAGCAGCTACAGTCCAAGTGGCAATGCACTTCCTCACTGACGACCTCGGGGCTGACCCGACACTCTCGAGGAATGTCCATGCTGGCTTAAAGCGGAGCATGTCCTGCCCAGCTGCCGCTAACCCTGCCAAGCGGAGATGTGTGGCGTGATGGGAATTGCTGTTTACTGCAGCTCAACTGTTTTCACTCAGTGAATTTTGAGCTCAAATGACCAGGTTCTGACATTGCATTCCATAAATTTTCTTTTTGTTCTAATTTTTTTTTTTTTAAATCGAGTGAATCGGACAGGCTGTCTTGCCCAGACCAGTAGGTCAGATCTCTGCCCTCAGAACTGTAAGCTGGGATGGTGCAACCTCAGCGACCATGGCCTGGGCTCCTGCTCTTCCTCTGCTTACTGCCCCTCGCCCCTGGGCAGAGGCAGCAGGGCGCAGGTTGGGCGCTCCATGCCCAGGTGAGATGCACTTTTGTCCTCCTGCTCCTGCCTTCCCACCCCGGCCGTGCTTAGGTGTTCTCTCCCGTGTGCTCGGCTCTGGAGGTCGGGATGGTGCAAGGCTGGAGGCGAGGCTTTTCCTCCTCCCTCCCTCCTTTCTCCGCGAGGATGCATTTCTGATTCTGCCTCAGCAGTCACCTCCTGTAGAAAGCAGTGTTGGGGTGTGCGGGCTGTGGTTGTTCCTTACACTCCCTTGAGTGAGGTTCTTCACCTCTACTCTGCCTGGGGAAGTTGTTTAATTTTTGAAGCGTGCTGGCATCTCTTGTCAGAACGCTGTAGAACGGTGTATTTGTATCCCCCATACTCTGCGGCTGGCACAGGGCCTTTCAGCTGTCCACGAGCCATGTGAGCTGCCTTCTGCCCCATCACCCTGGGCTGCGCTCACTTCCTAACATCTGCCTGACGGTCTGTCACGCCGTCTGGGTGGGAGAGTGACTGTCACCCTGATGGTGACACGAGGGCCTCTGAGGACGACTGTGCAGCCCACCCTGCCCACCTGCTCCCACCGGCCGGGCAGGGCCCAGCTTAGCCCCGTCAGGCTGCCGGCGGGCGGAGGCGGGGTCGCCTCCGGGGGCCGCCGCTGTCACCTGCCGCGGCCCNAGGCGGTGGCGGTGGCGGCACCGGGCCCTGGTGCGCGCGGCGCCGCGTGCTCCCGCCGGCGCGGAGGTGAGCAGCGGTGGCGGCGGGACGGGCGCTCCGGGAGGGTCTCCCCCTGGCTGGGGGGCTGCTCGCTGCCATGGGGCGCGGCCGGGGAGCGCAGGGAGTCGGTTGCTTTATCTCTCTGGCCACCACTTGTCTAGGAGCGGGAGCTGCTGCCGCCGCTCGCCCGGCACGGCGGGCGTGTGCGGCGGAGCGGGCGCTGCCACGGGGACCACCGACTCCTTCCGCTGCTGGGGCGCCCCCCCGCCCTCCTCCTGCAAGAGAGGGGCCGAGCAGCTCCCTCCCGCGGGGGCGGTGTGCGCGAGGGCGCCCCCTGCGGGCGGGGCGGGGTCCGGCCGCCGGGGCGGGGCTCGAGGGAGCGGCGGGCGCCAGGCGCGTCAGGGTGCCCGGGAGCCGGCGGCCGGGCGGGAGGCTGAGGTGCGAGGGTCGCGGTTGTAGCCTGGGTCAGGGCGGTGTTACCCCTGCACAGCTGCCCCCCGAAAAGCTCTGGGTGCTCCCCCGTGGCCTGCGGCGTCAGTTGAAGGGAGTCGCGAAGCGAGGATCCCTGGGCCCCTCCAGCGGCCGCGGCGGCAGGTCCCCGCGCTGCCCACCGCGGAGGACAGGACGGTAAGGCTGCGGGCTGTTCCTCCGGTGTCCCCTTCCCTGCGGCGGGGCGGCGGGCAGCCTGAGGAAAATCCAGCTGGAACCGAGCCCCCGACACAACCCGGGTGGTCCCACCTGGGGCGGGGGCCTGGTGTCGGTGTCGCTTGAGGGTGTCCCCACGCAGGGGTTCTTTCCCAGCCCGGCTGGCCGGAAGGTCAGGCCGTGTGAGGGATTTAGCTGGATGCGTTAAGTGGTTAAGCGCTAAGTTGCTGCGGTAGCGCGAGCTGTATCTTCTTTGTAACCCACACGTTTTGGCAAGATCGGCGGCTGGTTATACGCGGTGGCGTTTGCAGGTTCTTTATCTGCAGTTAGCAACTGGTTGCTCCGTTTATCCTTCTGTGTAGCTGTTGTTGGGACCCAGACATCTAAATGCTGTGGTTGGGCTTTGGTGTCAAAATCGGCTTTGTTCTCATGAGAATTTGGAGGACGCCTGACATAGAAACGTGGGCAGTAGAGAACAGAAGGTGTGAGTTAAAGGGAGTAATATCTTGCAGAATGAATTATGAGATGCCCTTCAGCGCCCTGTGCGTTTCACCTGTTAATTTGTGTATGCAAATATAATGTATGTCCTTCTTAGTGGCAACTGCCTTTTTTGCAAGAAACAAATTACTTTAGAGTGTTTGTCTTCTTACCTGGGGAGAAAGTTATCCCCACCCTCTAACTTTGAAATACATTTCCAAGTTAGATTAGGTTGGCCAAAACAATGAATGAGACAAAGAAAAAATAAAATATTTCTTTTATGCTAAATACAGACACAATTAAGACATGCAGTAAAGACGTCACCTTAGAACTCTTGCACTTCTTGGACTGTTTTGGATAACAAGCATGCAATAATGAAGTGTAATTGAGACATCTTAAACGTTTGTTCTTGGGCCACCTTTTCTTTTTTTTCCCTTTAATCCCTTGAAAAGTGTAGAGAAGCTCCTCAGGAGTTAAAGTTTTGCTTGGGTTTTACTACGCATCCCAGTCCTGGCAGCATGTCTCAGTAATCTATAGTTCCCAGTCAGAACGGCTGCTGCGTTGTTCCCCACCTCCTCTCGCTGTACTTCCTGCTTGGAGGCACCTGCTGATACCGACAAGTGTCCCAGAGCCTGTCCTGGCTGCCAGCTTCTCTCCTCTCCCACCCACGGTGTCGGTGGGGGCTCTGGGAACATCTTTGAGCTGCTCCGCTGAGAGGCAGCAGGAGAAGGGAATTTTGAGCAGTCTTCTGGTAACTTGAGACCGCCATCCGCTTACAAGCAGGTGACCTCTGTCACCTGCATCTGCTTATCTATGGAAGACAAAGCTGAATGCCAGCCTTTATGCTGTACCTTTCCTTTCATGTCTTCCTTTCAGATTCCAGTTCTTCCCCTTTCCTGGTTCTGGGTGATGGTTACCTCATCTAAAGCAGTACAGGGCTCGTTGGCTTGCAAACAGTTTTTCCTGTTCTATCTATCTATCTTTACATCTAGGTTGGGATGTTTTCTTCCCCTTGTGTTCTCCACTCCTTTCACTAGGAGTGTCCCTTGCCCAACTCAGAAGCGCACAGGTCTGAGATCAGTCGTTTTCCACTCTTGTGTGTTAGCGCTGGGACTCTGATGATTCATCGCCTGTAACTTTGTTTCATTAGGATTTGATCCCATTTTTCTTGAAGCATCTAGATTTATTGGAAGTTTCACAGTGAGGTTCTTGCACTTTGCCCAGGGCCATGGTCCATCAGCCTGTCTGTCTCTCTCTTTTTTTTTTTTAAATCTGTGGGAACCCAAGTTAGAAAATAATAACTGTTGAATACTGTGATGGTGGAGGACTAGCTAATGCATTTTTCATTTTTAAATAAATGGTAGGGAGGAAAAGATTTTTTTCCTAGTTGAATATTTCTTTAAATTAATGCAACACTTAATTGCTTTGAATGGTTAATCTCTTTCCACCACCTTGCACCTGCTTTTTTATGCCTCTGTGCATGTATGATTATGAGCTTGGGAGGAGAGGCATGAACACACAGAGCTCTGTAATAGCAACTGGGTATTAATGCTGATTTAAATTTGAAGTTCTCTATCCTGATCCATCTTCTTTGTAGCTCTTCCCCTTTTTACCCTCCCATTAAAATATTTTCCATCTTTCCAATGACTTAAACCTCATACAGATTTTTATATACAATTTCTATTCTTGCAAATACCTTGTTAACATGGGGTAGAAAATCTGAAGCAGGAAAGAGGAGTTGATACCTATGCAAGCTGTTGAGAAGAAAAGGTACAGTGGATCATTTTGTATTGGTTTCCATTAACTTTAGTGAAGCTGTGAGTGGCTGACTCCTCACAGACCAAGAGAGAATTTGCCCTAAGGCATGTTTCTGTGACTTGGGTTTGTTTGTTCGTGTACACTTGAGTGATGGATCTCTGGCAAAAATTGCAAAGGTTTTTCATCACTGTTATACAATGTCAAATTGATCTGGATTGCTGTTAGCTCTATGTGAACACTGATGAAGAGGCATACAACTATATCAGTGCCAAATTTCTGATTTTATATTGTTCTTGTGCCAGTGCATTACTTCAGCTTTTTCTGTTGAATTTTCCTGTGACTGATTTTTTTCTCAGAGGCTGTCTTTCCTCTGTCTAAATTTTTATTGTGAGTTATCTTTGATTTTTTGTAAATTCCCAAAATTCTTTTGAGATAAAAATTTCCGTAAAATCATGTAATTCTTCATTTGTCTATACTTAAAATACCTTATTTTGTTTTCTCTGAGACTTACAAAGTAGCTCTGTTTTAACAGATGTGGCTTGTAGAAATCATGCTTTTTATGGAAGCTACACTCTTACCGTCAATAACAAAATCTTCATTTAGTAGGTGACAGTGTAAGAAAGATTGCTCAAAACTATTGTGATTCCTGTTAAGCCGCTTCATGGGGTAATTTAGATGTAAAAGCTTTCATAACAATTTAAGGCTTTGCACATGTACGGTGCTTAGGATGGTTGGTTACTGTTCGTATCAGCTCCTCTGTCCTTTCTCTCTGTGCTTATTGAACTGTCTCTATTAACCTGGATACTGAATACTAAATTATCCTGATATTAAATTATAAAGGACAGTTTAATTGAATTGCAGTCTTTCTTGTCTTAGTGCGTTTTGGTACCTAGTGTAACCAGACCAGTAATTGTAAAATGCAAATGCTATCAGTTTATGCTCAGTGAGCACAGAGTGTTTATGGACTGCACTCTGTTTTTCCCTCATTGACAGTTGTGTGAAAAATATGAAGTCAGAAAAGCAGTACATTAGGCTAGATTGTTAAATCATCGACATACCGTTTGTTATTTTAGTGCAGCTTGGATTTAAGCCATGAATTAGAAAGATTAAGAAGGGTCTGTTTGATCCAGTTAATCCAGTACCATAGTTAGTGCTTATATTTTCAAACTGTGTGTAGTCACCTTTAAAAAAAAATAAAAAATGTAAAATTAGGAGTGGAATACTATTTGTTTGTTTAAATGATTTGAGATAAATATCTTACAAAATTGCACTGAACTGAGGTTAATAGATGGATTGGTATTACTATGGGTGATTTAAGAGGTATTCTTATTTTTACATATGTTCTTGAAATCTAAGTATCCAAAGCTGTTTGAAATCTTGCTGTGGATAAATTTTATACAATTATCCTGGGAAAGACTCTTGATTCCTTTCTGGATTAAAAACTTTATAGCTGTTATACCTTAANTGAGACACTGGAACAGGTTGCCCAGGGAGGTTGTGGATGCCCCATCCCTGGAGGTGTTCAAGGCCAGGCTGGATGAGGCTTTGAGCAACCTGGGCTAGTGGAGGGTGTCCCTGCCCATGGCAGGGGGGTTGGAACTTGATGATCTTTAAGGTCCTTTCCAACCAAAACCATTCTATGATTCTATGATTCTTTGACTTTTAGTGTCTTTTCAGTGCAAGGGACAATATCCACTCTCTCTGGTCTGAGTCTCCCTTTTGTCCTTTGTTGCAGGTTGCGAAGATGGTACAGTCCCCTCTTGTGCTGCTCCTGCTGGCAGACTAGAGTTTGAGAGGGTGGTATCAATTGCTGCTGCACTCACTGTTCAATGTTTCAAACCGATCCAAGCAAGTAACGCTCTCCTCTTTGGAGAGGCCATAAAATGCATGTTATGAATTGTCTCTCCTTGGTCAATGATAAAGAAAATGGGGCTCTTCCAGTTGCAACAGGATTAATGAATGAGGATACGACGACAGCATCTCAACTTTCTCAGCCTGCAGCATCACCGGCCCCTCCACCATGTCCCCTTACAGGGGCACCACCGCCCCCTCCGCTCCCCGCAGGGGTGCCACCGCCCCCGCCCCCACCTCCTCCACTTCCTGGGCCAAACATCCCTGTGCCTCCACAGCTGGTAAATGGGCTTGACAACCACAGCAAAAAAAAACGAATGCGGAGCTTTTTCTGGAAGACTATCCCTGAAGAACAAGTCCGCGGTAAGAACAATATCTGGACAATTGCTGCAAGACCACAGTATCAGATTGATACAAAGACAATTGAGGAACTTTTTGGGCAGCAGGAAGAAACCAAGCCCCAGGATCCCAGAAGTCGATCTTTAAAGTCTTCATTTAAAGAGACTAAAGAGGAGGTAAGAATTGAAGTAAAACCTCTCTTTTACATAGTGTTGTAGGAATTGGTGTGAATTCTGACTCGCCTCTGTCTCTTTCTCTGTCATGTTTAGTTCTTAGTGCAAATTTATCTTGATTTGAAGGGGAGGGGAGATAGGGAGGATAAACTCTTTGTTAGTAGTGACACACATTTGTTTTTCAAAGAGCTAACAGCCTATTTTAACTTGGTAAGTGCTGTGATTTGATCACCTGTTAAATATAGGTGGAAGGAGCTGAAGGCATTTGTATTTACTCATGTTAGATAGCCCTTAAGTTTTCAGTGTGAAACACAGGTGTATTGTAACTTTTCAGCTCTTCCACTACATTTTTTGTGCAAACAAAATGTTCTATGTGCAAATATGCACCAGGCAGGAGGGAAGAGAATCCTATTGCAGAGGTTAATGGTGTATATACTCTTGTTGTCCTAGAGACATCAGGAAGGGAAGCATCAATATGACAAGGAAAAAAGTATAGTGATTAAGGGAATTTATTTAATTGAGGTAATTTTAAAGATTCAACTTTCTTAAGTGTTCCATTCCTGCTAATGAAAACTTTATATCATCTAACCTGCTTTTTCTGTACACTAAAATAATCTTCCAAGGAGGTCTGGAGATTGTTAGTGATTTCTGTTCTGGTGGTGATAAAGTATACACCAAGCACTTTCAGGCTCACTCTCTCAGTGAACTGATAAGTAGCTTTTCTAGTTCTTAAGTTCTGATTTATAGACAGCTTCTTTGTGAAGCCTGAACTGAATTGTCTCAAGTGATCTTTCTGTGAAGTAATTAGAGGGTTGAAATGCAGATTTAATCACTGGTGTGTGTCTGTGTACTTGTCAGCTTGTAAACAAAATGCAGAGGGCATGGGGTTAAGAGATGTAACAACGTTCAGTTTTTAGTGAGAAAATAGGGACTTGAAGTTGATGGTATTGTGCAGGATTCAGAAGATGTCAAAATAAGATCAGCAGAGACAAAGCGAGAAGCCAGTGTACTGATAGCATGCATGTTGTATGTGGACTCAAATAAGGGGTTTAAAAACGGGCATGTGTATTGCAGACTCTGAAACCCTGACATCGGGAAGGAGTAATTGGGGCCATGGTCAGAGGTAGTCATTAACCTCTGCGCTGTTTTCAGACTGTGTTCATCTTTGAATCAGGGTTGCAGTGAGTGGACTTCCTGCACTGCACACAGATGTAACGCAACTGTGGCCCCATGTGTTAGAATGCTTAGAAGCTCCCCCTTTCAGGACTGTGGTGTGTCGAAGATCTAGTTAAAGTAAAAATGATGATAAGTTTCATAAACTGAATGTGGCCCCTAGTGTACAGTAGCCAGAGCAGAGAAGAACCCAGCGTGCACCAGAACTTGTGCATTTTTGTGTACAGTTTGAAACTCGGGGCATCCTGGGGAGATTAAGAGCAGTGTTAGAGATTAAAATTACAGGCCTGCAAAACAAGGGTTTCTCCAAGATACAGTTCCTTAGAAACAAAAACCTCCCTTGCTACAAGTTAGTCTTTCCATGCATCTATCTGGAGCTGATACAGTAATCCAGTGCATCTCCACAGCCTGATGCCTGTCCATTCTGTTTCAGGGCTCCCACAGTGCCTTTGCTTGCTCGCGGCAGGTGGTGAGGCAACAGGATTTAACTCTGAGTTATGCTCACACTACTTAAGTGAAAAAATGTTCAACTCCGTTCCTAAGCTTTTGTCAAGCATGCTGCAGCAGTGTGTCAAGACAGTGATGAGTAATTTCTTGTATGTTAATGATGGACTTTGCAGTACTAGTTGCTTAGTAAAGAGGGAAGGAGATAATCCTGAAGGGCTATGTGTTATTGGAAACATGGAAGCACAGATACGCAACAGGTCACACGCTTAACGTTACTACAGGCATCACTCAGCGACAGCATGGAGGTTTGAGGTACAGGCAATGTTTGTGATTTCTGTCATCAGTGCTGTCAGCGGCTGCTTACTTACTGTGATGGTATGATGGATATCCTCAGCTCACTGTAGTAAAACATACAGAGGCTGAAAGGAGCTGGGGGCAGGCTGAGGTACACAGCGTCTGTGTGACCTTGTGGAGAGTGTGTTGGCATTGGGCTGAGGAAGCAGTAGTTCTGTTCCCAGCTGCATCGCTGGCAGAGGAAGGTGGACAAGACATTTTGTGTTTCAATACCTCTATTCCGTTTGTGTAAAACATGATTTTAGAAAGTGCTCTGTGGTCTAGCAGTGAAAAAATGTTTTTTGGAGTTTTAAATAGTGGAACTAGTCTAGTTGCCATAGTATGTTAACAGTGAATTTTCAAAATAACTTCAGGTGCCTAGATTCAAGTATTGCTTAGATCCAAACCTGAGAAAAAACAGTATGTGTCCAAAGCGCTGTACCTGTGCATGGCCAGAGAGTCTGCTCTTTTGGCTCAGGGGCGTTCCTCTCAGTGCAATGGTGTAGCTTCAGTGGGAGCAGTGAAGGAGGACACTTCAAACAGTGCTGAGGGTACTTCCCCAGAGACTGTGGTGAAGATACAGGTTTCATACCTTCTGCAGAGAGCACTGTTGCTTATGAAACCATGCACAGTTTTGGAAAAAGTTCTGTCTTTGTGTAGCAGCTTACAGAACTGTGTGTCTTTTTAATTCCTTGCTCACTGGTGTTTTATACAGGGAATTTAGATGCCCAACTCAAGTTATTGAATCCCAGTTCTGGAGGCTCAGCACTAAACATCGTCATTATAACAGAAGTCCCTTTTGAGATTTGAGTCAAACACCTACAGCAAATGCTTTCCTTTTTGTAAACAATCCCTTGCCAAACCCTTAGGAGATTAATTAACGTGTTTCCTTAACTAAAGGCTTAATTTGCCCTATGGTTTCATGTAATTTGGGCCTCTGAAAAATAGGGGGTGTAGAGTTTACATGCCAATTTACTTTCCCTGTCCTTTAGTGGTGTCACAGTATGGCACAACATACACTCACTCAGGCTATAGTGAGCCTGGCAGCGGAGTGGGCAGAGCAGCTTGTTGCCCGCCAACAGAGCTGGTTTTGCTTTCTCCTTCGAATCGTCCATCTGCTCCTTTCCCTCACCTCTTCCCATCTGTGTGCGGACTCTGGCAGACATTGGACCCTCTGTAAACATATTTAAGTCAGTAGCTTAGCAGAACGCTGTTTGGGTTTTTTGTTTGTTTTCTACTGGAGTAGTTTTCCGCACTTAGCTAGTTTTGATGAGTTGGGAAGAGGTGTAGTGAACTCCAGAGCCTGTGCAAGGGACTAGCGAGAGAAGGAAGATGAAAGGGGGGAACAGGATGTCTCTTCTCTCCTCTTGTCCATGCCCTCCCTCTGTGTTCCCTGTGCTCTTGTGCTCATTCTGCCTTCTTGAGAACTCATTCAACCTGTTAATGCAGCAGAGGACTAACACAGCAAAAAACCAATGAGATGAGTATCAGTGCCTGCCCAAGGGAAACAGCAGGCGAGGAACATGACAGGGAGTATGCCATGGAGCGGGACAGCCCTGTGGTAAGCTGCTGGGTTCACTCTGCAGCACTGGAAATGCACCTTTCCTCAACCTCTCCAGGCAGTGTGTGTGGCTTAGAGAATAGAGGTCAAAATATTGAACTCAACAGGGATGGTTAGTATACTGTAAAGTGAAGTGGAAACTGAAGCAGGAAGCTGTGTATGTATATCCTTCCTAACCATCATCACTGAGCCTGCGCTGCCAGGCTGTTCCATGATTGCTGTAATTTGTGAACTGTATCTCACCCTGTGGAACTCCATTGTTCTTATCCAGAGAATAAATGTAATGTTTTGCTTTCATTAATCTGTCATAAATCCACTTTTTCATGTTCCTGTTCCTCATTGACAATCTTACCACAGAAACTCCTATTGCATTTCTGCAGTAACTACAAAGTCAGTATTGAAGGGGGCATTTCTTGTGTCTCCCAGAACACTCCTCTGAATCTTTCTGTCAGGGTTCAGGACTAGATTTCCTCTTACTATCATCACAACTTCACCATTGTACTCAAGCTAATTTTCCCCTTCCCTTAGTACATCTAAAACAGTGAATATTTCAGTGGTGGATTAGTATTTGTCAGACTGATGCTGTTATTACCACACATGATCTGTGCCTGCTGCAGATTTCAGAAATACGCCAAGTTGAATACTGTGGTGATGGAAAGCAGATCCGTAAGTGAATGAGCTGTTCTTGCTTCCAAGATTGCCCCTTTTCTGAAGGAGAGGTGGCAGTGTGCGAAGCAGTGACACTTGCACTGGCTGGCAAAGTGCAGGTGTTGAGATGGTGCAAAGCATCTGAGGGAACTGTAGTATTTCAAGAGTAGGATAAACAAAAATTTACTAGTGTTCTCTGGCAGGGGAGTTGAATAAGATGAGAATGGAGAAAGCTCTCTTAAAGTAAATCATAAGAAACCATATGAGAGTTTTCTTTGGTACAGAGGATGCCAGTGAGACTAGGAAAGGCTTTTCTCATCTCATAGTCCAGTGCAACTTCTTGAGTCAAGAACTCAAAGGACGTCAGTGGTGGACAGCACTTTAAAATCTCTTCAGGTGTCGAACAGAGATTTGGAACATGCTGTGCTGGCACCAGTGCTGAAGGTGCATATGAATAGAAGACAGGAGGAGACTTTATAAAAAGTTGGGGTAGTGTTTAAAGGGTAAAAAGCGACAGCTTGGAGGAAGTCATATTGCGGACAGCTTTCTGCAAGGACAAAATCGAATGAGAACTCATTGGGGAAGAACAGTAGACATTAGGAACAGATGTTAAGGCTAAGGTTGTGAATCTAATATGCAACATGGTACTGAATGTGGGATGGGAGATACCATATTTGTGTGCAAGGAGTGGGAACTTGTGTTTATGAAGTATCTGCCAGGTTCCCCTTTTCTTCTCCTCACACTCTCATCTGGACGCCCTTTGAGGGTAGTTAAGTAACGACAGCTTTTTCAATCACTTCTGACAATCTTGAAGTGGACACCGAGCAAAGAATGACTGAAAACTGAGACGTGTTTTGATTGTATACTTGAAAATGTGAAAAAATAGAGTACGATCATATACAGAGTAAGAAGTGTGTAAGATCCCTGTTCTTAAAAGAGCAAAACAGTTATGACATTTGTTTCGTGTTGTGCTGATAAGGCAAATGCAGCTGTGTATGTTGCCTTCTGTTGTTTTTCTTCAGGGGAAGATGTTAAAATCTCTAGTTTTGTTTCAGGTTGTACTGCAAATATGAGTTGTGCCATGGAAACCAAAGTCTTATTGTAACAGTTACCAGCTGTGACTGAAAATATGTAAAGAAGGTTAACTGTGAATATGCTTTAAAAAATCCAACTCACCAAAAGCCAAATCACCATGGTAAAGTACAGAGAAATCAGAGAATGAGGAATGAGCAGAGCAATTGGAGACTGGATCTGCAGTTTGAGAGGTCATTGAGAGGTCCCTGCAGTAAAACGTTTGAAAAAGATTAGATAGTTGAACCTGTCCTATGCTAAGGGGCTTTCCCTTAATGATCTGTTGGGAGCCTCTCAGCTCCTAAGATAACAGGAGAATAAACCACAATCTGTCCTCTTATCTTTGCATATGCTAAAACTGAAGGGCTTCAGGCTAGCAGTCATCTAATTAAAACTAATACGCTGATATATCCTGTGTTTTCCAGTCTTTGCTGGTGTCAGAAGAGAGGAAATTCCAAAATGACAGAAAAATTTTAATTTGCTTCACTGTTTTCAGCACATGAGGAGGCTGTCTCCCGGGTGCATGTTGAGGATAGCAGATTGATCGTACATCTATTTTCACTGTCACCAGCTGATTGCAGGCTAGTTCAGTTTTGTGACGATGACAACATTGCATTTATATATGTATTTGTAATTCAGGCACTGTCACAGAGGTCAAGACACTTTTCGAGAGGTCAAGACACCTTTCCAGTTGTCAAAACTTCAAACATTGCCCAAGTCTGACAGCAGTCTTGGACATGCTGTTTTATTGTAGCAGTCCGGTGGCACTAATGTGAAACAATTCTCTTGTCCTTGACTTTTGTAGCTGTTATCACCAAAATAGCTGTGGTAAAATTTTAACCTTAAGGACGTGATTTGCTAAAACAGTGCAAACATCTCAGATTTTAAGTTGCATGCCACAGGAAGAAAAACTAGTATAAAAGGAATTAACCCTTTTATTTGAAAAAAATTAAAATTAATTAGGGAAAAAACGTCTGGGTTTATTTTTCTCTGTGTCATCTCCGGAATTGTACACATAAGACGATATAGCAAATCAACTTTAAAATATGAAACGGGGGACAACTGTTGTTTTATTATGGGTTTCTGTTTGCTTCTAGCTAAAGCAAGCAGATTTGAGCATTACCTGTCTCAGGTTTTGATTCAAGATGGACTGACTTTCCATGGATCAATGTGGCTGTGAGTTTGTGTGAATGAATCGGTAGTGCGTACTGACTTCTGCTTAGAAAGCTCATCCTCACGTTTGTTACGTAACCTCTGAAATAGTGTGTTTTGAAGTGTGGTGGTCACTAACCCTGAGGCCTCTAAATGCAATACAACATATTACTTGAAAAGCAACATTTTGCAGTGTTGTGCAGTAAGCAAGAAGAAAGTTTTTACTTTGTAATGAAATAGAACTTAACTTGATTCCGTCCTTCTATAAATGTTGCCATATGGGTTTTTTTGCTTCAGTTGGAAGTAGGTGTTGTGAGTGTGCTGTGTGTTTCCCTGGTAAAAACTAGTTCTGTAATACATGATCTTTGTTGGTTAGAAGTGACTCTCTGTATTCATCTGGCTTGTGATTTGGTGGCAGCTGCAAACAATTGTCTGTAGCAATTTAAGGAGTATCTGCATTATATGCTATTTTCTTAAGTGTTAGATTAATCTCTCTTTCTCTTTCAGGTTTCCATTTTAGATGCAAAAAGAAGTATGAACATTGGGATATTTCTCAAACAATTCAAAAAGTAAGATTTGATTTTTTCCTGCAGGTAGTACAACCTACAAATGTGTGAAATTTTTCGTACTTCTCATCAAATGTGGTATATATTGTGCTCTGCTCCTTGTGGAGTTTACATTTCTATATGAGTTTGTCATAAGTAACTACATTTCATAATTTGTTTTCTATTATGTTTAGTTTTGAGTCCCATTATGACCTAGCACTAAGCATTCAGAGCTTGCTACTGTTAAACTAGTTGAAGTGAGGTTTCAGATGTAGTGAAGGGAAACCTTTGCATTTCATGTAATTCTGCATGAGAGCTGCTTTTCATTGTCTGTCTTTATAAAGAATTAATAGAAAGGCGTGATGTGAGGATTTTTAAGAGTAAGCTGATTCAGTGCTGTCTTTATTCAGTGGTGGTGTTGCCCTTTACTAAAGGCATCACAGAAAGTGGTGTTAGAACAGTGCTGCTGCGGGCACTGATATATAGCCTCATTATAATTCCTTTGAGTAGCCCAGGCATGTTTTTTTTCAATTTGTGTAACTATTCACCCTGCAAGTGTTAGAAATGTGTATGCTCAATTGTTTTTTCAAGGTCTGCTGAATCCATCATTGAAGATATTTATAGTGGAAGAAGTGAGCCCTATGGTTCTGAACTGCTGCATGAATTTCTTAAATTATTACCAGAAGCAGAGGAGGTAAATAATAGTTTTGCGTGGAAGCTATTTTTTTATAGAGTTCTACTGCCTGGGATTCCAACGTGAAGGTCTGTAAAAGAGGAATCTCAAAGCCTTCCTGAGTTCAGGGGGTGGGAAGCCACTGAGTGTGAAGGTTTAGTCTTTATTTATGTGGTATTGAGGCTACAGTGTAGTCATTCCCTTCACATCATGTAATTTTGCCTGCTTTTAAGGTGCTTCTTCATGAAAGTACTCATACGGTATTTTTATTTCTCTGATATCCATTAGGATGTCCCTATTGTCCCATAGACATTTTACCAAGCCCTGGAACCCTTCTGTGTGCAGTGTAGATAACTCTACCCTGAGGGGTCAGAAAACTCTGAGTCAAAAGACATCCTAACGCAAACAATTACATTTCACTTCTTTGGCACCTACCTCATGCTTTCCCATTGTAGTGCCTGTCTCCTCTTCCTTCCTGTTTGCTACCTGCTTGGTGCATCTGGGATCTGCCTGCTCCTGGACCCAGGTCATTGGGTTCCAACAGGGCAGAAAAGCTGCTCCACTGTGCCGCACCCCTAGAATTTGCTAGCATGGCTTAGTGCTCCGAAGGAGAAATGTTGGAAAGCACAGACTAGCAGGACCTTCTGCAATGTCCCGGTGCTCACCATATGGCTGACATGCAAGTGCTGCTTTCTCCCCTCCCAGTCTTAACCTTCAAGTCCATTCACATGATTAAAGAGGTGAAGCTTCATCGACTGACCTGGGAGCCTTGCTTAATGATGCACAGTTCCTTGTCTGCTCGTGTATTTGCACTGACCCATTTGTATGTACTCGAGATAAATGTATATACCACAAACTTGACAAAATTATCATTAGAATTGCTTGAGTGCTTCACATGAAAGCCATGGCTGAAACCTGGAAAATTGCTGGTTAGTGTCCACATAGAGATCAACCTCAACTCACATGCTTTACCACTTCAAGGTCATACTGTCAAAGCACTCTGTTTCCTCTGCGCAGCGGCAAATCTCAGATCCAGTCAACAGCAAAACACGTTGTCAAACACTGTCAAATATATAACCTTAAATTGGGCTGCTTTTGCAGGGAATCTTATAAAAAGTGTGTTGTGTTGTTATATTTGATTAATACTTTTTTTAGAGTTGGAGGATATCAACAAATTGAAATGTAATTAATCAGAAGGAAAGAGGTGTCAGGAGTTCTGAGAGCTTAGAATTATTCCCTCTTCCCTCTTTGTTTGAGTTTCAGTATATATTCCTGTATTTAAGCAGAATTTATCTCCTTCCTCTGAAAGAGTCAGAGCAGAACAGTGCAGTACTAACTTAATTTTAAATGACTCCTAGTTAACTTTGTATATATTCAGCAGATTAGACTGAAGAAAGGGTATTTTTTTCTTCTTTTCCTCTTTCTGATTTAGATCTTAGTTGTTACTTTACTGCAGGTAGAAAATCTTTCAAGTAACATACTGCTATGTGATACGAATGTTGTAATTCAGCTAGAATTGTAATGTAAGTTGTTGAATTTTGTCTTTTGATGCATGCCAGGAGTGAAAATGTGCCTTCCTGCTACCTATTGGTCAGTAGTGCATGGTTTCTTCATCCACAGGAGTTGTCTGCAATACTCAGCTAGACATTTTAGGTATACAGTAGGTACTACTCAGAGTGAAAAGGTATATATGTTTCCTAGTAAATTATTTGACAACAGGCCTGCCCCTCAAGATAGTGGGGCCAAATCACTTAACAAGTACTTTTAAGGAGGCATTTGAGAAATTAATAGAAGAAATTTTATGGTGCAGAGGAGTATTAGAAATTAAGGGGCATTAGAAGTTAGATTANAATCTTTCAAGTAGCATACTGCTATGTGATACGAATGTTGTAATTCAGCTAGAATTGTAATGTAAGTTGTTGAATTTTGTCTTTTGATGCATGCCAGGAGTGAAAATGTGCCTTCCTGCTACCTATTGGTCAGTAGTGCATGGTTTCTTCATCCACAGGAGTTGTCTGCAATACTCAGCTAGACATTTTAGGTATACAGTAGGTACTACTCAGAGTGAAAAGGTATATATGTTTCCTAGTAAATTATTTGACAACAGGCCTGCCCCTCAAGATAGTGGGGCCAAATCACTTAACAAGTACTTTTAAGGAGGCATTTGAGAAATTAATAGAAGAAATTTTATGGTGCAGAGGAGTATTAGAAATTAAGGGGCATTAGAAGTTAGATTAATTTCTGTTCCCAAGGGAAAGCTGGAAAGAGGCTTGTTCCCAGGATGCAGGTATTTGTATGTATTTAGTTAGTTCCATGCTTCAGAGATCTTGTTGTTCCACCATCAGGAAAAGGAGAGACCCCCTTTCCCTTTGTTATTATCCCTTTAATTGCTTTGTTTCTTGGGAGGTTTCCCCACTTCTGGGAAGCACCATGGCAAGAGCTGGGGTGGGCGCTCAGGACAGGGAGAAGATCCCTGAGTGTGAAGGACTGATGCTTCTGCTGGTTTGGAAGAATGTTTCAGTGCCTTCATGTCCTCATGCTTCAAGTATTCAAAGAGTCAGTGGGTCCAATAACTTTACTACTGTGGCTCCTAAAATTCTAGTTTAATTGGTTTAAAAATCCATTCTTTTTAGGAGAGAGCTTTTATTATTTGTCTTTCTCAGCATTTTTTTTCCCCTAAATATATGTTGATTGTTCTCCTTGTATGTCTCCATCTTTGTTGTTAGTTTATTGTCTGCCTCCTAGTCTGAATACCCATCTCCTGGAACACTGATTCACTGTTTGCTAAGGGGAAGACATCAGAGCTATACAGTCCTTCCCCACACACAAATAATCCAGAATCACTAGAGGTATCAGATGAAGAGGTGTTATTTGTTCTGCTGTTCCCTATTCTGTTTAATAGTCCCTAATTTCTTTTTGATCTGGTGGTCCTATCACATGGGATAGCTTTGGCAAGGTGTCATCAACTTGGCCTGTCCCTGCAGAATGTTGCACCAGTCCTCAGCAAGGGTTCCCTGGGATTACCCTTAGATACTTCCCATTCTTCTAAAGACCTGCTTTATTGTTGTAGGGGTAGAGAATTACTCTAGCAGAGACTTAAGCAGTGACATCCTAGAAGGTTAGTTGTTATTCAGTTACCAGTGCTAACTGTCTTGGCATAACTGTGGGTGGGCTTCTGCAGTTCCCCTTTGTATACTCCTCTTTTCAGCAGCTCAGCTGTTTACAGTCACATTTCCCAGTAGCACAGTTGTCTTGCAGGCTGGAATGAGAGCCAAGCACCCCCTGCCAGGCATGTGCTCCACCCCAGTAGCTGTGTTTGGAGATGTCTTCTACTTTTTCTTTTATATGGTACCATAAATCCTTAGTCTGTAAAAGTGAAAGAAGGGAGAGAGGAACACCATTCCTGGTCATAGCTGTAGAGGGGCAATTCTGGACTGTCACATTTCTTTTTAACAACATTTATGGTTTATCTAGTGTGAATAAACACTGGCTTTATACTCTAATCTTATCTAGAAATATTGTGATATATAGTCACATTACCTGAATGTTCCCCTGGTCACCAGTTTGACGTATGTGACATATTTTACATCATTTCAGTCCACATTAACTCAGACACCTGATGGACACTGCACTGTCTTTGAGATGGAACAGCTTTTTGACAATGGAGGCTAAGCATTTATTATATTTAAAACAAAATACATTTAATATCTCTTTTCTTTATTCTTTCTTTTTGCAGTATTGTAATGTGTTAGCTCAGTTTGCATGCAGAAATATGTGTCAGTATTCGTCATTTTCTAGCTGTTTTCTATGAAAAATCTCAACAGCTATGAAAGCTGTTGGGATTTTTGTGTATACATGGCAAATACTGTCTCTTTTCTGGATGTTTTTGTCAACCTGAATAAGACCATTATTGAAATACTGGCACTGCTGCAAAATGTTTTGTCAAACTGAAAACATTTGGGTGTTTTAAAATGTTTAATTTGAAAAACTTCACAAGTTCTTGAAGCTGGCAAACCTGTAGCTCAGTGTTTTGTTCAGAGCTTTGGGTGTGGCACCAGCCTAGCCATCATACAGTGGTTTAAAAAAAGGATCAAAAAAAGTTATAAAAATTCTCAATACATTAGCAAGTAAGATAATATCACTGATTTCATGTAAGCCTCGCTAGATGTCCTGCTGTTTGTACCTTACTGTGGTTAGCAGTTCTGCAAGAGCCTATTTGGAATTTCCTCTGCTTCATCGCTTTTGCAGCTCATGCGTTTTTTTACAGGGAGCGTTCGTCTTGACTGAAGCAAGGTCCTTCCCTGCTGTATCACTTCTAAAAAGATTCCTAGCTGTTTCTTAATGATATCCTGTTAAAATGGCGGCTGGCTGTCATTTACTGGCATCCTGACCAAAGCAGAGGAGAAGCTTTCAGCCTCTTTTATGTGCATATCATTGCACTCCTCAGCAGGCCCAGACTGGTAAAAGTTGAGAGTCCAGTGTTTAACGAGCTAGAATAGCCAGAATTTGTACTTTAAATACATACAGAAGAGAGCATATCATACTGCTGATCTGCACACCCACACACACGCAGGCCCAGGTTATCAGCACAATGTCTTAACTTCCTTTATAGTGTCTGAAGCCTGTCCTTTGCCCGCATACTCTGTTTTAAAACCCTAAGTCATCTGTCACCTGCTTTGCTGAAACTGTTTCTGTCGGTCTGCTCTACCCTTTTCAAACTATGTTTGTGTAGTGAACTGCTCCCTCCTTTCCCCAGCTGGTGCTGTGTATGGCTGACCTTCCTTCATAGCTTTCACTTCCTGCTTCCTTTTTCTCCCCTTATGATAGCTGCAGGTTTTTCTCCTTTTTATCATTTGCTGGTAGAGGTTTGCCACTCCCTCGGCATGTGCCCCATGGTACCTCCCCACCTAATACATTAGCAGCTTACCCATGTGCCCTTGTAGTTGCCTTCCACTGTGATGCCTTCTGGCGTTTTGGTATTTTTTAACTTTGTTTTTCTTT
>VZTO01012946.1:9677-22035 GCA_013400615.1 Syrrhaptes paradoxus | reverse complement strand
CCGGTGCAGGCAGGGAAAACAGCACAAAAAAACCCAGAAATCGCTGCTGGGAGGGGTGGGAGCCCCCCCACCATGGGCCAGGGCTGTGCCCCATCTGCCCATCGACCAGCACCTTGGGCTCATCCATCACCTGGGGGAGCAGCTCCTGGGGAGGTTATAAAGGGCAGGGGGTGTGGGGGGGTCCTGGCTTCCACAGTCAGCAGTGTTGGGGTCCCCCCAGCCTGCTCCAGCCCCCCCGGGGTGCCCCTGCCCACCCTCCTGCTGCATCCTCACCCCCGAAAGAGGTAAGGGGGATGCTGGGCACTGAGCAGGGTGCTTTTTGGGGGGGGGGGGGGGTAAAAGCATCCTCTTCTCGGATTTAGGTGCTGGGCTGAGCTGTGGATGCTCCCCTCCATCGTGTTTGCAGGAATAGGTATAAGGAGAGCACCCGAAAAGCAAATTTTTTTAGTCTCAGGTTGTTTTTGGAGAAGGGAGCAGCTGTTCTGTTGGTGAGAGCTCTGGTTAGTTGAGAAAAGTGCAGACAGGTGTGCTTCTAAAGGATAAAATTAATTTTTTTTCTGAAGCAGCAGCTCCTTGGGGGATTTTTTTGCCAGCTCCCCAACTTTCTCTCCTGAGCATCGTTAGGTTCCCTGGGGGAGGTGCGCAGGAGGTGGCAGGGCTGGGGAGCGGTGCGACAGCAACACGGATATTCCTTATGGGATCCACCGCTGTACTGGGGCTTTGGATGGAGCTGGTCAGAAGCGCGGTGGCTGCTTGTTGCAAAAAAAAAAAAAAAATGTTTTTTTCTTGTATTTTACTTGGTCAGAAGTATTCCACCTCGGGTTTCCCGTTGGGCTTGGAGGAATCCCCTTGTTGCTGCCCCTTTCCCTCCGCCGCCTCCTCCGGGGGGGCAGACGCACGCACAGATGCTCGGCTGCTTTTCTCCGCTGCGTGTGCATCGATATGATCGTAGTTAAATTATATCCAGGGAATAAGCGCCTACGCTGCTGGGATCTTCCCCAGGCTGTGGAGTGGGAGCAGGTGCACGGTGCGGGACCAAAAGCCATGGTGCAGAGGATCCCGAACAAAAGGTTCCCATTCCCCTGCACCCTCCTCTCCTTCTTCTCTCTCTCACCTTTCTGTTCTGTTGCTCTTCTGGTTGAAATGTGCCTGTGCCGCAGCATGAAACTGGCAATTCACCGTTCTGAGACCATTTTACAGTCCTGTGGAAACCCTTTCCCTCCACTTTGTTTTAAGTGGGGACGTCTTTTCTTCCCAGTTTTCGGGAGTGTAAAACTTTACAGCGTTTGCTGCAGACCCGCGCGCTTTGCTGTGCGGTTTATTGCTCCCTCTGCAGATATATGTTACCCATAAATAAGGCTTTCATCTCGCCAGCGCTCGCCGAGGAGCCCTGGTGCCCCGCAGCGGTGCCGGCGGTGGGGCTTTGCCTGGAAATTGTGGCGGGATGCATCCTGAAGCTCCATCTTCCCTTTACCTGGCGGAGTTGTGACGGCAGCAGGATGCTCCGCCGGGTCATTAGCATCCCACCCAGCACACCCCCGTGACTCCTGAAAATTTGGGTGGCAACGTTTTGGGTCTTGGTGCCAGGATGGGCACAGCCTCTTTATTCCCCCTTGATCGGCCGTGAATCGGACTGTTCCCAGCTCCGTGCTAAGAGGCGAAGAGGTGGAACTGATGCACCAGATTTCCTGCGGGTTGGGTCCGCCGCGGCCGCGCCGGTGCCCGATGCCCACCCTACAGCGGCTCTCCTCTCCCCCTCCGCCTGCGTTTCTGCAGCGCGTGGAGCCACGCCGTGCTTGGCATCCCCCAACGGGGCTGGCGCTGGCTCCTGCATCCAGAAACGGAGCCGGGCAGGTACGCGGCCGCACGCTTGCCAACGCTTTTTGGAGCGAACGAGGCAAGAACCGGTGCGGGGATGGGAGCCCGCTGGGTTTTTGTTCATCGCAGGTCCTGGGGAGGAGCGGGGGGACCGGTCCCCGCTGCAGCCCCGCACCAGCCGGCGTTTTTCCAGGGCTGTCATGACACAAAGGCTTGGGAAAGGTGTTGGGATATTAATTGCAGCTTTCAGACCCCTGCGTGCTACACGGCAATTTCATCGCATTACGGTGATAGCGGCTTTAAAAATCACCCCCCTCCCGTCCCCTTTTAACAAAATACATCTTGTCTTGCAAAAATGCATTTAGGGCCAATTTGTTTAGAGTCCAGAGCGGCAGCAATTAAAGCGGTGTCGCGCGCCTGGAATAAATGGAGTAATACTCGTGTGAGCGTGACCTCTGCGGAGAGAACGGAACCGGGCGGGGAGATGCGATGATCGGCAGCGCAGGGTAGTGATGGAAAAGTCTGTGGAAATGGGGTGAATCCCTAAAATTGGGTTATTAAAAGCTACTTTACTGGGGAAAAATCAGGACTGTTGAAAACGCATGGGTCGTGCGTGTCCGTCCCGGCACCGGGCGTGATGCTCTCATGGCCCCAGCCCCCCGTTTTCCCCGGCGCCGCGTTAGCGGATGGTTTATGGGCCCATTTCCCGGCGCCGGTACCTGCCGCCGCGGCTCCAAATGTCAGCGGCGGGCGCGGGGAACAGGTGGGCTGCGCGCGTCCCCGGGGCCCCACTAATTCACAGGGAATAAATTAACGGCGGGGACAAAGTCCCGTTGTGGGTGCAGGTGACTGAGATATTCCCCGCGGGCGGAGGAGGAGGGGGGAGACCTGCCGTCTCCGCCTGCCTTGGGGTTTATTGTCTGAGGTAGCCTGCACTCAGCACGGACTTTGCTCTTGCTCGGGGTTTTGGAAACAGTGCCAAGCCACGCTCGAAATGACCCGAGGCTGCCTGCTTGCAGCACGGGCTGCCTCTTGCATCTTCCCCGTAAAGGAACCAGAGGTTCCCTTTGCCCTCGTGGATGCTCGGAGGGAAGCGATGCACGTCTGCGCACAAAGTTTGGGGTCCCCGTACCGCAGCAAGGGTGTGAGTCAGGGTGTGAAAAGGAGTTTCACGAATTGCTTGCCTGCCGTTATCACCGGTATTTACAGTGGGAGCAGCCGGGCACGTACCACACCTGGGCACGCAGCTCTTGGGGAGGTTATAAAGGGCAGGGGGCATGGGGGCATCTTGGTTTCCGCAGTCAGCAGCTCCGGAGCCCCCCCGGATCCATGGCTTGACACCGATAAATGCACGTGCAGCGAGCATTGCGACCGCTCTGGTTGTTGCCCTGCACAGATGAGATTTTGTGGGTTGTTCACAGCCGCAGCTGGCCGTTAGGGATATCTGTGAGTCGGTCGCTTGGATTAATGAGTAATTATCAACTGGGAGAAGTGAGCCTACAACTGGGGGCTGGTCAGAGCCGTGCCAGCGGGACCATCGGGTCCTCTCCAGCCCTGCCTGGGCGGCGTCACCGGTGTCTGCAAAGCGCTTCCCTGCGGACCCCGGGCTCGGGAGCGGGCGAGCAACGCGGTCGAGGGATGCGCCCGTTGCAGCGGAGCCAGGGACTCGGCAGATGGTGCGGAGATGAACGACGCCGTCTCCGTACTGTAGTGCCTTGGCCGTAATTTCTGGGAGACGTTTATGAGCGGCGGTCCCTTTTACAGGGACGGTGGCTCCTCGGGCAGGGGAATTGTGATGGGGAAGGTGGGAAGCGCTGCCCGGCGTTACTGATGAGAGCGGTGCCCAGAACCCCATCCATTCCTCTCCTCCAATTTTCTCCTCTGACAATTTATAGGTTGGTTTGATGCTTGAATAGCTGTGTCTCTCTAGTAATATGTATTCTCCGTAAGTATTCCCCGCTGTGGCATATCCTAAGAGAACTCCATCAAATAATTATCTTCCCTTTTATTTATTCACAGTCTCCTCACTCGATCTGCATCACAATAAAATATTCCAACGCTTTCCTCTTAGCGCCGAGCCTTCCCCAGATTGTAAAGCGTATTTATGGACGGTATTAAATCCGCCCTGCGCGGCTCTTTATCCCGCCACCCTCCCCGATTGATGCTGGCCCCGGCCACCCCCAACCTTGACACCCCCCAGCACCGGGGCACGTGCCGAGCCAGTGCCGCTCACCCGGAGCCGGGGGCAGGAGGGGTCTGCGGGCAGCCGGAGGGATGGAGGAGGGCAGCCCACCGGAGAACCTTCTCGTCTCCCTCCTGCGTGCGGGGAGCCGGGACCACGGCGGCGCAGAGCCCGGCCGCCCGCTGTCAGCAGCAGGACGTGACTGCAGGACGGGCGAGTGCAATCAGAGCAGGGAAGAAACCAATAACCTCCTTTTTCCCCCCTCCGGAGGGAGTGAAAGAGCAGCGCTGCTCTTCTCCGAGGATGTGCCGGCTGGGCGGACGGAAAGCTGTGTCCCCGCGAAGGGCTCGCCAGCCTGCGGGGAGATTTCTGGATGCGCGGAGATGTCAGCCCGGTGGGGAGGACCTGTGTCCTGCACCCTGTACCCACAGTGTGCGTGTTCGTAGCATTTTAGCAACCGTCCTCCGCGGAGGTGAGCCGTGCAAGGGCTTCCTAGGCTGCAAGGGCTTCCTAGGCTGCAAGGGCTCACAGATTAAAATTTCCAACCCGTAGCAATGCCAGGGATCCCGTTAGGCCAGAAGAGCGGCTCCATCGTGCAGGTAAATTCACTTTAAACTTGCTTCTGCTGCGCTCTGCGAGCTGGCGAGGCAGAGGCAGCATCTGTCGGGTCGCCGTGATGCGAGGACAGCATTTAGTAACTTAGTCACGGAGAGAAATAGCGGTGAGCGTTCCTAATCGTGGCTTTTTTTCCCCATTTTGCTGCTGGTGGGCTTGGCTGGAGAGGCCGGGCGGAGGGGCTGCTCCCAGAGGAGGGAGATGCTGGGCAGAGGTGCGATGCCCACGATGCTCCGGCTCCACTCGGGAGCAGCTTCCCGTCACGGGCAGGCGAGGGCCCTAGCAAGGGTTAACTGAGTGTATAAAATTGATTGCGATTTTAGTAATTCAGTATAATCACAGTCTAGCAGCAGGTTGCTTTTCCAGCAGGAGGGTTTGGAATTATTTTCTGGAGTTTGCAATATAGAACTTAAATTAAGCCTCAGAAGTCAGAGGAGCTCTGCTGCATCTCTAATGTGGTGCTAAATTCTCAGCAGCACATTCTCTGTATTAAAGCCTTTGCTGGCAATTAGGTTCATTAACTATCACAATACCTTATTTATTACTCGGCATGCCATATGGTTTCCCAGCTAAAGAATGGCACCCGTTCTAGCACAGACCATTTGGCATCATAAAAATGTTAACAAATAATGTTATGGCTCTCAAGGGCAAAAGGGCTCGCCGGGTTGCAGGTCTGAACGGCAGGAGAGAATATGAAAACATTTTTCTTCTATGGCAAAATAAAGAATTCCTCGAGACAGAAGTATTCAAAGAATATCGCGCTCGCATCACGCAAATGGGAGTTTTATACACGCCCGTAATGGTTCTGTCGATATTTGCAGCAGGCAATGCGCTCGCTCATCTCCGTTCCTTCCCCTCTGCTCCCTCCCAGCGTGGACGTCGCCCAGGGAGGACCCACCTCCGAGCAGGCACGCCTCGTCTGAAAACTCTGGATTTTGACGTTTTTGGATGGTACTAGCTATCGGGGATGATGGTGGAAAGAGCGAGTGGGGAGCCTGGCAGGGGAATGCTCCGGTGGGTGTTCCCGATTTCCAGCGGGATTGGGATTGCGGAGACAGGGACAGCATCGCAGGTCACAGCTGGAATTGTCTCGTCTTGGGTGCTGCGGGACCAACAAGGAAGGGAAAAAATGGACTTTTGCTGCTCTGAGACCGGATTCTCCTGGAATAAACCCGTCCAGAAGGCGATTCTGACCACGTCCCGTTTAAATCAGAGCGGTGCTGAAAGCCCAGACTGAACCAGCCTTTCTGATGCTATCGCAGCCTCCAAATTTCCAGAAACTGGCCAAAAATCACAGGTCTGAGGCACAGGCAGCGCTGCCGGCTTTCCTGGGCGCTGCTCGCTCTGTGCCCGAGTGATGCTGCTTCCCTCCAGCCCTGCTCCGGGCTGATTCCTGATCCCAGGAGCCGCTGGCCAACGCTGGGTCGCGGCAGCCCCGTGGCCACCGCCGTGCTGGGGGGGCCAGTGCTCCGGCAGGGACAGAGCACCTCAGCACCCCAGGATGTGGGGCAGGATGCTCTCCGATGGTCACCATGGCGATGCCCGTTTCAGAACTGATGTGCAGAATGCAGAGGCGAGCGCTCAGCCGGGCGCCGTGCCGCCGATGTGTCGGTTCACGCTGCAGCGCTGCCCGTGTCCCGCGGGAAAGGCGATTCCCGGGGAGGGGGGCCACGCGGAGCCGTATTACTGCAGAACCCCCAGGGCTGTAAAGCCGGTGAGGATTATTTCTCATCACCTCAGCTGAACTCCCGAGCAGCGCCGGTGAAGTGTTTCACCTGCTGGTTGATGCAGCAGCATTTCACGTCGGAAATTAAACTGGTTTGGGGGGAACCCATGGGTTGGGGGGGTGTAAGGCAGAGCATTGCCTCCCTGGGGCAGGAGAAGGGGGTGGACAGTGAGCCCTGAGTGCTGAGAAAACCTCTCGGAGGCTCACAACTCTGCTCTGCTTTTAGGCTTTTCAAGATTTCTTCTTATTCCTTTTCACTCTCCTTCGAGGTCATGACTTTTTTTTCACAATTTGTGGTTTATTTTTTTTCCCCTTCAGATACCTTGAAGGGATGATGTTTGCCCAATGTGCCCCTTCCAAAGTCTCTGAGGCTGAAATCTCCCCCCCAAAAGCCGTCTTGCTCTGTGGGTCCAGGAGCCCCCCGCCCACCCCGTTGATGCCGTGCACAGCGCTGAGGACCCGCAGCTGGTGCCGGATCCATTTCCATAGGGAGAGCAGGNCTCTGAGGCTGAAATCTCCCCCCCAAAAGCCGTCTTGCTCTGTGGGTCCAGGAGCCCCCCGCCCGCCCCGTCGATGCCGAGGACCTGCAGCAATCTGCTGGTGCCAGATCCATTTCCATAGGGAGAGCGGCGATGCAAACACCCTGACGTGGAGCATTTAGAACGGTTTTGCAATGCGGAACTTTGTTTCAAACAGCAGGGAGAAATGGGATTGCGGTCTGCTCGCGGTGGGGTCGGTATTTCCCAGCCGAGGGATGGAGCCCCTGGAGGACAGGGGCAACGGGCTGGGCTCCGAAGGGGGCTTCAAACCTTGGGAGGGGTCGGGGGGATTCGGGCAGCAGCCACACGCCCAGCACCAGCCGTCAGCACCTCGCTGCCCCCCCGTTGGTGTCCCCGGGCGTGCGCAGGGCCACGTGCGAGCCCCTGGCCCCGGGCAGAGAGGTCTTATCCAGGAACGGCTTTGCAGAGTGTTTACTTTCATTCCTGGGAGGCCGATCGAGCCGTTCCCGCAGGGAATGTGGCGTGGCCCCAGGTGGACGCTGCCAAGCTCCCCTCGGCCAAGGGCATCGCGCCTCCAGCACAGCCCCTTCGTCCCATCCCAGAACCCGGCTGCGCACCCCGTGTCCGTGGGGTTCGTGGCGATGGATGCCCATGGTGTGACGGAGCTGGAAGGAAGGCGCCGGTTGCTCCCGACCTTCGCGAGGGATTCATAACTATCTCCCTTTCCAGGGCGGTTTGCGCGCTGTCCTGATGCACCAATGTTATCTGGGGTTTCAGTCACTGAGGAATCCCTGGCCAGATAAGATACCGGGGGTTTATGGCATCTTCTGGCAATTATTAAGAAAATAAAATCAGTTAATATCTAACCTTGAACCTAGACTCTAACATTTGGCTTCAGACTCTATTCCAACGCTCTCGTCCGTCCTGGAGCCGTGCAGTTTCCAGGAGGGTGTCAGGAGGATGGGAGGGATGAGCAGGCATTTAATCCGAGACTAAAATACCTTCATTATGCCACTAGCTCATCCGAGAAACACTTTGGAAACAAGATCCCTATGATGTGTGATTCAGCCACTAGTTTTTTTTTTTTCCTGGTGCGAGGAAGGGAAGAAGGAGGGAGCCCCTCTTGGCAGAAGTTTCCCCAGCTGTGGAGGCATTTGTGGGATTATTTAATGTAGGGATATGTTCAGGGAATGGGGGGAAAGGCTTCTGCGAGTGTGGGCTTCTGTTTGCACTGTCAAAGCAAGAACACGCTCTCTGGGCGCACACACAGGCACATATATATCTATAGCTCCCTTTGGAACGGGGAACGGATGACTCACGGACCTGGAAACGGGGCGTGGAGCTGAGCCCTTGCTGGAGCAGAAAGATGTAGTTGGGGTGAAGGTGCTGAGCCCCAAAGCTCAGAGATGGGTGTTCAGGATGTGGCTCGCTCCCATACACGAACACGAGCATCGTAAGGGTAAAAAAACCAAAAAGGGTAAAAAACCAAAAAAAGATGGGGGAGCAGCAAGCCCATACTGGGAGCCAAACCTTCCCCGAGCATCCCCCATCTCAGGGGGGCAGAGCCGTCCCCCGGCAGCGCTCTGCCGATGCCCCAGGTGGGTTCTGCTCCATTTAAAAGGGATTTTTTCTGGGCTGAACTTTACCGAGCACGCATGCAGGTGGGGCTGACATTTACAGCCCCGCCACATCGCTTCTCTTGTCCCGTGCAGGATGGCAAACATTTTAGGTGAGGAGAAGGGGAAAAGAGGAAAAATAATTACACAGCAAATTGCACAGAGACACCCCCACCCCTCCTGCTCGTTAGGACTTCAGAAGTTGCAGCCTCTGGCTCGAGCGCTCTCGAATACGTACAAAGGGTAACGCTAAAAATAGGCGCTGTACAAATGATTAGGTCATAGCAAGCTAGAGGGAGACATTTTTATTTAATTACCAACCCGGCAGCGCGTTGCTGGGAGGGAGGGGGGGGGCCGGTGCATAAACACGGCGGTTCAAAGCCCGGCTGTAAAGTTTGTGCTCACTCCTTCGCTGAGTCACCGCGGCTCAATTCCCTTTTGTGTGGGGGATTTAGGGGAGGAATGCGGGAAGGCTCGCCCCGCCGCCGCCCTCCCCAGCCACCTCCATCGCATCCTCGCAGCTCAGGGCCAGCGGCTGCTAATTAGTGTCATTGTCTTAGGGGATGGAGCAGGAGGAGCGGCAGGATGCATGCATCTCCTTTGACGCATCTTGCATGCATCGCGACCTGTCCATCCCGCATCTGGGAGGATGCTGGTCTCTATTTGGATGTACCGGCACCGATGCCATCGTCACCAATGTGCCGCTGCAGGATGAGCAAAGTTGCAACCCGAAGCGATGCTCGCGAGCAGAAATGTCACGCCGCGCAGGTTTTAGTGTCCCCCGTTTGTTGCTGGGATGCGATAGCCCGTAAAGCAGCCCGGCTGAAATAAAAGCGGAGGAAAGGGAGGATTTCCCAGCCGGGCAGCTGCTGGTCGCGCACAGGCGCACGCGTGCGGCCGCTCAGCCCGGCCGATGTGCGCGGTGACACGCAGGCTGCGCGGGTCACGAGGCGGGTGACGTGGGGATCCTCGGAGCCGCTGCCATGCCGTTTGCACGCTCCAGCGCTGGCCGCATCGCATCCCTCGCTGAGCCGGGGCCGGGAGGTTGCTGTGCTCCCGCAGCCGTTGCTTTTGGCGGAGAACCCGCAGAAAAGCGCACGGCCGTGCCGCTCGTGTCCCGCAGCCCCCGAGCCGGCCGCGTCCTCGCCGTGGCTCTCGCGTTCCCTTTGTGCGGTGGCGGCAGCACAATGCAGGGCCTGTTCCCCGCTCCCCGTGCCGCCCTGGTGTGCTTGCAGCCGGTATCTCTGCAGCTCGGACGGGTCCTGGTGCTATCAATGGGTCTGGAGGGACCGTGACGCACCATGGCCACACGCTGAGCAGCTCCTGGGGACCCGCCGCAGCTCTCCTCCCTCCCCTTTGCAAGCTGCTTTGTGCATTCTGTTGGCTTTTTTAAAAAATAAAGTGTAACACATTTAATCATCTTTTCATAAGCTGTCAGCTTGCTGCACGCGAAAGCAGAGCCCCGCGCTCTGCCCCGTCTCCCAGCAAAGCTCCTGCACCCGCCCGGCAAAATCCCGCTCTGGTGCCTGTGCACACGAGGGCTTGGATGCCGTGAACCCCAAAGCCTGGAGGGACACCCAGAAGCAGTTTTAAAGTCACGCATTTTGGATTTAAGTTCAAACAGCTCTTATTTTGCACAAAATCCCGATTCCAGTGCTTCATCGCTCAGCCCCGCAATGTGGGCTAAGCGTCCTGAACGTGGACATTCCTTCCTTATTGTAATTTTTGGAGATTTTTCTGCTTTTTCCTCCTCCTCTCTGTGCCCAGCCGGGTGCTGGAGGAGCCTCCTGAAGCCACCCTTGTCCCTTGAAATGCTTTGAGGCCATTAACTTGTGTCATCCCAGGTTTGTGGAGTTTCTCTTTCCGCGGGACGTCTCCCGAGCTGGCTGCCGGAGGTTAATAATAATCGCAGGCGGCAGCGCGCCGTTGCCCCCGTATCTGGTTGAGAGATTTACAACTGGAACTCGTGGCGCAGGAAGAAATTGCCTCAATCACGCGGAGTAATGGCACATGGAGAGGCACTTGGGCGTGACTGCTACTTAACACGGGCGCCCAGCTTGCCTTCATTTACCGTGCCGGCTCCCTTCTAATAAACACGTTACACTACAAGGTGGGGATTAACATCGGGAAAGTCAATAAATTGGAAACTGATGGGGAGAGATGGGAGGGAAATGGAAGGTACTGGGGGAAGCGATGGGTGATTAACTCCCGTGCAGGGAAACCACCCCGAATGCCGCGGCGATGGCTCCTGCCCTGTTGGGACCGTGGCGGGAGGTCCCCGAGGGATGGGGCATCCCGTCGGTTCCGGCTGACGGAAGGATGCTCTGGAGTGGTCTGAGCAGCTCTGCCATTTTGCTTCGCCTCTAAAAGCAAAACAACCGTCACAGCCAAACTCCCCGCCGGCCAGGGAGGTCTCTGAAGACGCTGGTGTGCTGTGAACATGGTGGGGGGGGGGTTCGGGCATGCTGATGGCGGGGGCACGCGGGGTTTCTTGGCTTTCTCGGGGTCGGCAGCTCAGTCGGTACATTTTGGGAAAGGCAGCTGCGGGGAGTCGGGCTCTTAAACAACTCGGCAGCTTTTTCCGTATGTATCAGAGGAGCGGCGGAAAGCGCAGCGCGCCGGTTGACGGGAAGGACTGGGGGGTTAATTTTCAGGATGCTGCCTGGGAATTTAGCCGTGGGATTTCCATTATTGCTAATGGGACTCACGCAGCTTAATTTCATGCGAGCTACACTAAAAACATACCCCTAACCGCCTGCAAAATTCCAGTCCTTGAAATCAAGCCTTTTAGAAGTTGGAGGAGGGTAAACAAACACCTGAAAGCACGCGGGCTCGCTATTTCCCCCCCCTTCCAGTCGTTGGGATTTAAAAGTCGAGGAGGGGGGAGAGGAGGCACTGGAGCCGTTTTAGGCAATTAAAAATCCCATCCCGCAGGCACGCTGGCTGCCCGTTTTCGCTCTCTACCAATTACGACGGCAGAGTTATAACCCTCGAAAAAATAGGGGTAGCTGATGCCTTACCCTTAAGTATAATCCCGGCGTTATCGCACGCGTCTAATAACCCGAGCAGCGCCGCCTTCCAGCGCGCGGCCCGCGTTATTAGGCTGTTCTCGTTAAATGACTGCTATCATCTGGTCCCAAAGTACATTAAATCCCATTATAATTATAAACACACTTCCCCATAACGTTCTCCTTAGATTACATTTGCGCTGCCGTACCCCAAGGGGATCTTTGTACTAATACCGTCCGTAGTTGTTGTTTTAGCTGACGACGACGCCGGGCTGCGGTGTGCCACGCTGGGGAGGGACGGGGCCGTGTCACCGCCGCCGTGCCATCCCCTGAAGATGGCACGTGTCACTAAAGCCACCAAGAGGTGCCTGGCGTGCGCGCGTGACCCCGCTCGAGGATGCTCTGCGTGGGGCATCTTGTGGTCCACGCTCCCCCGTCGCCTTTATCCGTTGTCGGTATTTTGGTGCTGCCGGAGCGTCCCCTGCCCAGTTTGGTTTGTCACCGATCTTTGCCACCACACCTCCGGGGGCCGGGGGGGTCCCACGGTGTTCTTTTATTGGAGCGGGGGGGGTCCCACAGTGTCCTTTTATCGGGGCAGTGGGGGTCCCACGGTGTCCTTTTATCAGGGCGGGGGGGGTGTCCCACGGTGTCCTTTTATCCGTGCAGTGCTGACATGGGGGGGTGCTCTGTCGGGGGGCCGCATCCTTGATACCCGCAACCCCTCCCACCCAAAACCCATCCCCGTCCCCTTCTCCCCGCATCAATTTGGGGACCCTCCTATTACCGGGGGGTCCACGGGTGGGCTTTTAAACCGCTCCCCCCCCCCAGGAGCGCTTTTGTCTCACGTGAGCGCGGGTGGGGGGCATCCCCGCCGCCGGTCCCCTGTTCCCCCC
>VZTO01012945.1:0-31045 GCA_013400615.1 Syrrhaptes paradoxus | reverse complement strand
ACCTATCAAAATAAAAGTTTCCCCTCCCAAATTGGTGGATTGGTGAGATTTTTGAATACTTTAAAAATGTGGATGCTAGTCTGACTTTAGACATCATGAGCGGGAGTAAATGTATCTTTGTCTCCTCCTTGTAAATTTGCACCCTACAACTCTAGATTAGCTTTTATTCTCAGAGGTTGTTTTTGGAACTTAGTACATAATTACAAGAACAAGGAAATCCCCATTCAAAAGAAAAGAAAAAAAAAGAAACCTTCCATATTGATTAAGTACTCACTTAAACACTGAAAATAACTAAAAACTAAAAATACCACTGCTTCTCTTTGCAATGAGTTATTAAGAAATACTTGTGTGACCCTAAATTATCTGCAGTTACCAATGTAAAGCAGGCAGCAACATATGGGACATGGTATAACCTCATGCCAGTGCATGTCTCTTACAAACAAGAAAAATGAATGCACACCTGCAGAATCGGAGCCTTCAGATTTGGTTCATACTCCTCTGCACAGTACGTCGGCAGTGCTTTCAGGCATGGCACTAGGAAAAGAAACCCTATATCCTAAATTTCATGACCTAGACTCAAATCAGTCACAAGTGTGTAGGCTCCAAGCTGCCAGAGTTTTTATTTCAAATTAGTGGGCATGCACACTTGGAATACAACCCTTGTTTACTGTAGCAGATATCAAGTAGTTGTATTTGTGTCATATTTATATTTCAGAGGGGCCTTTTCTATCACCTGTTCAGCACCCCCTGGTGCTTCGAATTAGAAATAAAACATCTCCAGGATTCCCTCCCCAAGCCATAAATTCCCAAGCAGCCTTTTATGCAAAGGTTTCTGTGGTAATTTCTGACCAGATGGGAAGCTGGGATGGGGTTCAGCAGGCAGCTGCTGGTCCCTGTACCTGCAGGCCTGCAGGCATCAGGTTGCAGCCCCTGCCAGCCACACTACGCTTTTCCCTGCTTCCTGCCACTTCAAACGGGGTCATTGCATGTTTGACAAGCAACATCAAACGTGGCAGGTGAATTTCCCCAAGCCACTCTCTTTGAAAACCTCCTCTGAATGCTTTCTGGCTCTGTATCCCCAGTGAAAGCTCCTTTTCACCAGCATGCAAAAACAATTTTGCCTTCACTTTTGAGAGTCAAAATATTCCTACTACCTTTTTTCATTTTTTTTTTTTTTTTTTAAAAGCTCAAAGGGTCAAGGCCAAAAAAGAAATTAAGATAACAACTGTTTCCTGGTCAGGGGAGTGAGATCAAAGGGTCTGAGTGCTCCTACAGAAATCAATGCAAGCACTAGGACTGACAACTTCAGCGGGAACAGCTCCAGGCTCATCACTAATGGGCTGGTCTGTGACCACTTGCTTTCCTCACTTAACATCACTGACTATTAGAGAAAAAAGTTGTGCATGAAGAGGCTGGAGGAAGATGCCAAGTGATTTCAAAGCAATTACAACAGCATGTGTGCTTAATTCAGGTGCTTTCCTGGAGTTATACAAGCACTCATAGCAATCTGACCCTCTGCGCCCGGCAGCAAGCCAGAAAGCTTTGCTTGGGAAGCCAAACAAGAATGGCAATGTGCCCAGACAGCCGTGTTTATATAGAAGCCCTGGAGAGCTGTTGACCTACTGCACATGACTCCAAGAGCTGCCCTGCTGATTGTCATGCCTCCTCCATCGAGGAAACGGCACACAGCAGAACAGGCTTGTAAAAACAGACAGTGCCTGCGCTCTATATGCAGAACATGAGTGTGCAAATGTCATTTTCCATGCCTATCTTGTCATTTGCTGGGTGAGCCACACAGCTAACTAGGCAAGGGGCTGGTCTTCATCCGGGGCCAGAAGGGCAATGTCACGATCCCATCAGGTTTGTATTCCCCATGACTTGGCACGACTACAACGGACGAACACTATCACAGCTGTATGAGGGATTTTTGAAGTTACTCCTCATCCCGCAGCCAGGCTAGTCATAAAAACACAGCCTCACTGAGTGACAGCCACCAAAATATTGCTGCTCCCACTTTGCCATGAGCAGGGAAGGAGACAGCAGTGCCTGAGCTGGTGCAACAGCTCATAAGGCTGGCACAGAGCATGGCACTCACCACTGTCCTCGTGCTGGCTTGGCAAAGCTCTTTATCTGCCTCACCCATATCCACATTTTTGTCTGACATGAACTACTCCCTTCTTGCCAGAGTAAATGGTCTGAGATGAGGTATCACTCGTCATGCAGGTGATACCCAGTGAAATTCTTTCAGAAATACCTGCTGACACTTTGACAATAGAGTCCAAACTGATCAGAAGGAAGAAATGGTTTTTCATCTTCATCAAAATTACTAAAATCAGGTCCTTGTTTGGGTATCTGCATAAACAAGTGCAATCTAGCTCTGATAGTTCATTAGAGATAAATTTTATGGGCAGTAAAGACCTCTTAAAGGAAAATCAGGGCAAGGGCTGAAAGTAGCAGGATGTTTCTGTGTGACCCCTGTGAGCAGTTATTTCTATCTTTCCTAATGCTTCTTTAAAAGCCTCAAGAGTCTGGACCTTATTCTACATTTCAGTGAAAATACTGCATATGTGCAGCTCATTTTATACTGGGAAAAGACACTAAACAAGCATAAATGGCAGGTGAAATATATCTAACTCATTTAAAGATAATTAATTCATTATCTAATGTAACAAGTACCTTAGTGAGAAAACTGTGTGTTTTGAATCATTCCCCTGTTTAATATCATAAAATTAAATATTTCATAATGTGATAAGGGCAAAAATGCACCATGACTGGCTTTATTTTGCTAATTAAAGGCAGCAGCATAGTTCTCAAAAACCAGCAGGAACCAGCCATGTGTTGTTCACAAGATAATGAGTCCCCACAGAAGTCAGCAGTGGGACTAATTTAAGCACAGCAGCACTGGAAGAAAGCATCATGTCCCCTCAGCCCCATCACAAGCAGCCTTGTCGGGCAGGGGGACACGACAGAGCCCTGATGCACCTTGCAAATCCTCAGGCCAGAAGAGAGGTCTCCAGTGGTTCCTGGGCAGTGCTTGGGCTTTGCAACGGGGATACATGCTGGCCACTGCAGAAAGATCTTCCCTTCTGCCACAGACCTCACCCTGGAAGCAATCGTCCCGCATGGCAGATGCACAGCAGCAAGGCTGAGTGAGCAAAATTCCCTGTGGCTCATGCCCTGCAGAAACACCATTGTGCGCTGAATTCAATGGCAATGCTTCGTACCATGGCACACAAGGAGGAGAACTTCTTCTCTAAGCTGAAATCAAGTCAAGGTTACTTTCATGGTCATGGCAACCATCTGAATGTATCTCCCAGCCTCCTGTTTCTCTGGAAGTCCCAAATTTGAGAGGTAGTTGTAAGTGATGAAAAAACTGCTTGCTACTTTTCTGGAATGTATTATATGTTATGATTTAGAAGCAAAATGCAAATGTTTAGAGGAATCACAAGTCAATGAAAATTCAAATGCATGCATGTTACATGTTACCTTGTGTCCCTACACCTGCTCCACATCCTAGTAGCAATATACTTTTTATATTCACAGCATCTCAAAAACTGACTTCCCACATATTCTTGTATTTCCCTAGCCACCGTGCACCAAAGATATATCTTCCTTTTACCCCAATCATTTAAAGAGGACTCATCACCTGCGTTTTTAATTACTTGTGATGAATAAAAATGGTGTGTATAAAATCCATACTTTCTACGTGTGACTGAGAAACAACAGTATCTACTTATCCACTGCGTTACTATGAGGGAGAAAACTTATTATTCCTTCAGCTTTTAATTTAGGGACTAAAAATTCCTTAAACATAATAGAAACATGGGGTGCTCCCAGGGCCATGGCACCAATTCAAGTCACGCCCTGCTGGTGGAAATATGTTTTAAGTCAGTCTTGGATCCTGTGGCAGTGAAGCCTGGGCTTCTTTTCTTCTTCCTTTTGCCCTTCCTCCAGTCTGATTTTTTTCCCTTCTTTTTTAATGTCATCATCATTATGGAGCATCCTGCAAATGGGGAAGCTGTTCTCATCATTCCTCTGGCATGAGGAACGTGCACTCAACCCTCTGTTTGGCAAAGCTGGAATGCCCCTGAGAGCGTGGAGATTTCATCCTGGAGACAGAAGAGCTGGTAACTCTTTGGAAACATTCTTTACTTTTGTACCCACCCATGTCTTAAAAAACAATTCTTTAAGCTGTCATTTTCATGTCAATAATGTACAACATTATCCAGACTTAAAAATCCATGGTAATTAGTTAGCTACCTGCCTTTGTTCGACTGTCCCATTTTCACATGTTTTAAAAGGAAATATGAAATGCCTGGTCATAACACTAAGACAGTTGCAAGAAGAAGAAGACAATTATGAAAATGTTAATTTTGGATGTGTGCTAAGGACATCATTTCCCAGTTGTGCCTCTGCAACACTGCTCAGCTTGTATTTGCATGGTAGCTGATAAAGCAGAAATGTGTCCCTTTTGGAACAATGGAGCCCATTGATAGTGGTTGCACCAAAGGAAAATGCTATGTATATCCCTGCCTCTTCTAACAGGTGGCTACGAAGCAATGACATTAGCGTGGCCAGCATTTGAAACTGGAACGAATGGCTTGATTAACAAAGGGTCATCCCTTCAGATTTCTTTGTGTTCTTCACTGAAATCACAGATTCTGATCCCTTGGAAAGCCAAGCACACTGCTGGAAATTAAATGGTCATTATAATTCTATACCCAAGCTTTAAACACTGACTCACTCCTGCTGTTAACACAGATTGTTTTGCCACAAGATAAGAGAGAGAACATATGCTTGAGGATGGGTCATAAGCTGCAGACCTTCTTCCACAAAGCCTGTGCCTCTGACTTCTCATAACCTTGAAATGAGAAGTTTGGCAGTTAAATCAGCTGAACCAACTCACTTACCCAGCTATAAAGGGGGTGAAATGCTTCATACACTATTTGTATATGAAGGCATGATAGATGACATTGGGTATCTAGAAAATTCAGTAATTCAATGCAACTAACAGAGAAAAGTATCAAATTTTCCCTGTTTCTTGTACTGATAGTGCAACTTTGTCTCCTTCTTCAAAAGCACAACGAATCCTCTTTGCAGTGCTGATCACCCTACCTTATAAAAACAAATGTACTTTTAGACCAAACCATTTCATATTCATAACCAGCACTGAGTTCTATAAGGCAGGATGACCATTTTCTTCAGGAAACTCTTAATCCTAAATTGATATCAGCAATGCAACTTCTAGTTTTTAGAAAACAAATCTGAACAAAAGCAGGACACATTTTCAGCTCTTTCCATCTGTGAACACCCTCAGGAATGAAGTGAACAGAGATTCACATGTGACAGAGTGTCAGAAGGGTCTGGAGGAAGGTAAAGGTTGCCATGAACATTCACACCAAATGCAACAAAATGTGCTGCCATGTAACTGAAGCATTATCTACTGTACTCGCTAAGGAACACAGGACCTCTGACGTGTGGCAGCAAGGCTTATTTTTATTGCTAGTACCATGCTGATGTACATTTCACGATTACCATCATAAATAGATTTCCACTTAATCTTGCATTCTGTAGTATTTGTGTTTTTCCTGTGCGCACACACAAACAAGCCACTGCTGCATGGCATCACTGGCACAGCATGACTAACGCATTTTCACCCTGGCAATGGGCTCTGGTAAACTACAGTCTAAAGGCAGGTGGGATTTACTACTCCAGTTGGATAGGTCATGTACTGGGAGGAAAATAATTGTGAATATCACACTACATTTGTGAAGTGCTCATTCTGTCAGCTCTTCTTTTGTCATAATTGTAAGAAGAAAAGTGTTGGTGACGAGTGATGCAGACTATAGAAGAAAAACCCACATAAGTTCTCACAGAGAAAGTTTCTCATCTCTGCTTCAAAGGAAACCAGTCATTTGACATTTTTTACTCACACACAGCACCTGGGTAGTGATTGATCACTGGGCGAGGTACCTTGCAGATTTTTCAGTCATAATTCATTTTAAGTTAATAATGTTTTGCCTATCCTCATTAAATTTCTCAGGATTTTGCATATGCATTATCTTACAGCAGAAAACACTCCTGCCAGCTGTTTTCTCACATCATTCTTCCCAAAATGACTGTGTTGGATTTTGTGACATTCATATTTGATGTAACTGGTCTAAGAACAAAAGTGATTTTAGAGGTAATTCGAGGTGGTAAGGACTTCCATAACTCCATTCCTACCATCAGGATACAGGCACTCTGCAAAGGAGTCTCCTCATTTGGCTGGCCTCAAAAAGATACATCATTTTTTCTACTGCTAAGAAACCCACATTGTAAATTTGCATTACCATAGAAGAGAAAAAGAGAAAAGAGAATAGCTAGATTTCAAAGGTCAACGTTTTCTCAGCTGTGGAGGTAAAGTGGTGCTTTCATTTTTATTTGAAAGTATTTTATTGTGTTTTACTGTAAGTATTTTGTTGGTTTTGAAAGTATTTTATTGTTTTTAAGTGTCAAAATTAACTTCACCCGTACTCATTCACTATGTGCTTGCCTTAACAGGGCCTGTGAGCATGTAGATGTGCCACAAGTTTGCATTTGTGCATAAAAAAAACACAGCACATACATTGTCTAACTTCAAGCACATATATAGTAAATTATTAATTTCTCATGGCTCTGTGTACACAAGGATGTGTGAACTCACTTTCAAACTCCAGAAAGCACCCTTCACGGTCTGGGTGGGACACTGGTGCAGAAACATAGTTACCTAATATTTTTTTAGATTTTGGGAGGGATATTTGAGACATCTGAATAGGCCTGACAGATGGTGCAAGACCTCCGTGGCCTTCTGCAGAAGGAACCGGGGTGCCTCCAGGCAGGGTTCGTTAGTACCTCTCAAATAGCACAGGATGCCTGCATGGAGGGAATGAAATCCCAACCCCCATGTCCACCCATCAAAATCCAGCTTACTTGCAACTGGGCTTCTCCTTTTTGACCTCTGGTGCTCTGGGAACATTGAGCCAGAGCTGAAGGACAGAGTACTGGCACTTCACATCATGGCCAGTGTGCTTGGAAAGCAGACATTCCTGAGCTGAAGACCTTTCTGATCACACTGTATTTACAGTGAAACTAGTTCTGGAAGCCTAAATTATGTAAAAAAAAACCAAACAAACAAACAAAAAAAACCTTTTCAAATGAATCTTCTCTCTCTCTTCCAAAGCAAAACTTCTAGGTGAGCCCTTAACTTCAATTTTGCATGTTACACAACTCAGAGTAAAACTAAAATGTGTAAAATTTGTCTAGTTACAAATATTTCCTACTAAACTCTGAAAGATGAACAGTTTTAACCCCCCTCCCTTCAGGGGGAAACTGGTCCCTTCGAAGCCTCCGAACTGCCTGCTAGCAAGACAGTACATCCCTCCTCTCTGTACAGTCATGGGCCAACCAAGACTGTAAGATGTCATTTATTGCATGCAGGTATCAAGGAATAAAAGGAAAGAGGTCACTTTATGTAAGGGTAGCAAAGCCCCAAGATTTAATTGCTTGAATTGTTTAGGGAAGCTGATAGAGTTTAGGGGCCACTTTTTTTTCTTCTCCAATTAAGCATGTATAGTATGGCATGGAAGCATGTTTAAAAACAGAAAGGCAGTCTGTGAAACATATGTCATATTGCAGAGATGGCTGAATGTCTTCCACTGAACATTTTAACTGCCAACAAATTACTGAGGGTTTCCAGAGAAACCCAGTTACTACTGTTATTATTTTAGAATTAAGGACTGGATTCCTTAGAACTAGACCAGAATACTGCTCTACTACAGACACAAAAATAGACCTCTCTTTATTAAGGAGTGTAACATAATAAACACATGCTCAGATCCGGCCTGTTGGGGGGAGTGAACTAATGCAAGAGCAAAGCCATGGTCCTGCCTGATGCATTCTAAATTCTCAGCAGCCTTTAACAGAGGATATAGAATGAGCAACAGCAAGCACTAAGGTTTCCATTTCATTGTTGCAGGCAGCTAGACTGCTATGATTCCCATAAACACTTCCATAGGGAAGAACCTTGCTGCCATAAATAATCAGTAATACTATGTGCAGTAAGCTTACTGAAACAACCTCTGACCCAGAGCAACTATATACTGAACTGAGACCACTCGTGTAAACTCATTAGAGTCAGCCTTAGGCAGAGTTAAAGTGCGCAGTCAAAGTTTACAAAGCTTAGGACAAAATTAAAATGACTCAATGCTGAAGTCCTGTCTGCTATGGTAGCAGTTTCTGACTCTCCATGGCAGAGGTTCTGATGAAATTAGGATTGTGATGGCACATAACACCAAGAGCAGATGCAGCAGGCATCTTGGAGGACTAAACAAAACAGGGTTTGGCTCCATCTTGCAGCATCAAACATGCTCCATGTCAAAAGGACAAAGTGACCCTCAACCATTGCTGTTCCTTGGAGCTCTCTGACTCCAAGAACAATTACCTCCATTTTGCCCTTAGGTGTCTGAGGTCTAGCTTTTCCCTTGCTGAGCACCCTGAACTCCTTAGAGCATAAGTGAGACAGAAAAATGTTAGTAATTTCACTTATTAGTTAACAGGGTTGGAAAGGCTTTCAGTAAGTCTGTAAGGTAACAGGACACGAGTGTGGTGTTCAGGACAGCAAGGTACACTAGTCCTTGAATTGCAAAACACATTTTATCTTACTGTCACATGTCCTGTGTGTGTGGCTTGCAGGAGGGCACAGGAGAAACGAAAACAGACAGATAGCCATTAGGTAGGTTTACAGTAACAAACCCATCTTCGTATTCCCCTTCTCAGATTTCAGCTGTCAGATTTCCTACCATCAGGTTCTGACTGCCATGCCAACTGCAATTTCATGCAAATCTTGCATCAGTGTTTGTCAGCATATACTTTGTTGGTGTACTCTGCTGTAGTTAATCACTGCATCTGAAATCCAGTTTTTCCTCTTCTGCGTCCTGTGGGGAGGTGCTACAGAAAGTCATCTTTTATGCACACAGCTTTCATTAGAAATCTGATGACATGCTAGTAGACAAAATGTTGCTCTCTGATTGAGTCATTTGCATTGGATGTAATAGTTATTTATTAACATGTTATTAAAATAAATAAATCATTAAATCCATGACAATGCTATAGGAGCTGAAAAAAAGATTACTAACACTGCTGTTTAGATTCAGAACCTCTTTTTGTGAGGGCATAATGGATTCAACTGTGCTAAATTGTCACAAGTTGGCAAAGGCACATGAAAATTTCACTTTCCTGCGCTTCCAGGACCTCACTAGTTATTCGATGGGGAACTCACACAGAGAGCAGGAAACCAGTGTTTCCAGTGCCACCTTCACTCAAATTTACAAATGAATGAGATATTTAAATGGGTCATATCTAGCTGATATACATACCTGACCACATCTACTCTGGAGCCATACTGACTTTCTAGTACAAATGAGAGGGCCACAATATTCCTTCAGTGTAACCCTACCTGTAGCTAAAACTAGAGCCTGGGGCTCTCTGCTAACAAATACAACAACACCAAGATGAGTGGTGCAGTCGACACACTGGAGGGAAGGGATGCCATCCGGAGGGCCCTGGACAGGCTTGAGAGGTGAGCCCATGGCAACCTCATGAAATTTAACAAGGCCAAGTGCAAGGTCCTGCACGTGGGTCGAGGCAATCCCAGGCACAAATACAGGCTGGCGGAGAGTGGATAGAGAGCAGCTCTGAGGAGAAGGACTTCGGGGTGTCGGTAGATTAAAAACTGAACATGGGCTGGCAGTGTGCGATTGTGGCCCAGAAGGCCAACCAGATCCTTGGCTGCATCAAGAGAAGTGTGACCAGCAGGTTGAAGGAGGTGATTCTGCCCCTCTACTCTGCTCTCGTGAGACCCCACCTGGAGTACTGCATCCAGGTCTGGGCCCCCCAATGCAAGAAGGATGTTAAGCTGTTGGAGTGGCTCCAGAGGAGGGCCATAAAAAGGATCAGAGGGCTAGAGCACCTCCACTATGAGGACAGGCTGAAAGAGTTGGGGTTGTTCAGCCTGGAGAAGAGAAGGCTCCGAGGAGACTTAATAGCAGCCTTCCAGTACCTGAAGGGAGCCTACAGGAGAGCTGGGGAGGGACTTTTTACAAGGGCATGCAGTGACAGGACAAGGGGTAATAGATTTAAACTGAAAGAGGGTAAATTTAGACATTAGGAAGAAATTTTTCACTGTGAGGGTGGTGAGACACTGGAACAGGTTGCCCAGGGAAGCTGTGGATGCCCCATCCCTGGAGGTGTTCAAGGCCAGGCTGGATGAGGCTTTGAGCAACCTGGTCTAGTGGGAGGGTGTCCCTGCCCATGGCAGTGGGGTTGGAACTTGATGATCTTTAAGGTCCATTCTAACCCAAACCATTCTATGATTCTATAAATAGGATTTAATATCCTTTCCTGGAAGCCCTTTGCATCTAGAAGCATAGAACCCAGACTGCCCTTTCCTATGTCTCAATCACATTTGACAGGAATGTACCTTTAAGAGAAAAGTATCTTTTTGATAGTACTTGTTTCAACAAAAATTTTGCTCAGAAACAAAAAATAGGTACAGCTGAGCTAGCTGTTTTGAAAGTACTTTAACATCATCACAAAGCAACAATATGCAGAGACCTGGCAAGAGCGTCTCTAAATTGCTCTTTGTTTTCTTAAGTCTCAAAGAGCTATTTAACCATATGAAGCTTCTGAACTGATGAAAATCAAACCCAAAAGAATACATGAAGGACACACTATCACAAAATAACTTTTTTTCCTCACAGTATAATTTTAATCTCTCTCACGGTGATGTTGCACATATACTATCTAGTTTCTATGCTGCTTTCTAGAGCCAGAAGTCATACAGGACAGGAATATATTAATTGGCCAGTGACATGTTTCTTATTATAATTTTCTGAACACTGAACAAGCATGTGCCAAAGCACAGCAGCTCAGTCAAAAAGCAGCCATACCAGCTTGTGTAATGCCTCCCACACGCAACATGACAAGTGAAAGATACCTTCCCTGACCTCACTGTCCCACAGAAGTTTGAAATAATTTATTATGTCAGAACATAAACAGATATAACGATGGCCCAGTCTCCCCCTGGTCTCAGGACAGCTACGTGAAGTCTCGTCTCCAGACAGGGAGAGAAGTTACGGCCACGCCGTAAACCCAGGGACATACCTGACAAACTAAGCATTGCTCCTGGGAACATGCTGGCCCAGCGCTGCAGACTGGGCAGGCACCGCAGGCGCTTTCAGGCTGCTGAGATCGCCATAAACAGCAGCACCCATGTGCAGGCTGGCCTCTCCTGCCAGCCACAACTCATGGAGACAGTTTTGTTGCCATTGCATCAGTGTGAACAGAGAGACATTCTCCCAAATGCTGCATGTTTAGTGTCACTCACCCTCTTCATTTTTTACATTAATATTACCTAAGGTTATTGGGGAGATTGGGCAGTAGGAGACAGTTGTGCTAATTTTCTGCACTTAACTGCACCACATTACACCAGACTAAGGTAATTTTCCACCCATTCCTATAGGAAGGGTGAAAAAGTCAGGATGTTTGTGTGTATTTTAGTCACTCCTGTTTGCAGCACAGCATGTTAATTTAAACTGTAGATCTAGGGGAGGTTGTGCAGCTACCTTACCCTCGAAGCTTGAAACAGCTGCACACCCTGCCTGACAGTGCTGCAGAGGATGTGGCGAACACTGCTGGAAGGATGTGGCAAGCAGCTAGGACCAGTGTTGCTTTAAATGATCAGAGCTAGACTGTTATGGGTTGTCTGGCAGCGAGGAAGGGGTTAAGGTGTTGGCTCAGGGTCCCGCTCAGGACGGACCCACCCCAAGACAGGCCCCAAAGCAGGATCAGCCAATCGTGCCTCTGCAAATAACATATTGGGGAAGGACCCACCCCCCCCCCCCTTCTTACGGCATGGTCGGGGGAAGTGCCACGCGGTCAGGAGAAGCGCCATGCGGCGGCGCAGCTGCAGGAGAGGTGTGGCTGCGGGAGCAGCGCGGCTCCGGGAGCCTGCTGGGCTTCTGCGAACAAGATGCTGTAGCCCAGCCCCCGCCATGGCTCATCCAGGAGCCCTTCTTCCCAGGAGCTGATGAAGACCTCCAATGGCGGAGAAGAGGAGCAGGACTTGAGAGGTAATGGAACTGCACAGCACTCCCGTCAGCGAGAGAGAGAGAGCGAGAGAGAGAGTGAGCTTCTCTGTCATTTTCCCTTGCCACGTGGTGAACAAGAGAAGCAGCTGTGGAGGACCCCACGCTGGAACTAGAAGCCCCACGCTGGAGTCGGGGGAGTTGCCAGGGGACTGAAGCCCCATTGGAAGAACTCCACATGGCAGGTGGGAGAGATGGTGATGAGAAAAGGAGCGGCTTGTACTGACTGCATCTTCCCTCCACTTCCCTCCCATGTGCCGCCAGGGGAGGAAGAGGTACAGAACAAAGCCTTTGGGCCTTGGGATGAAGGGAGGGGTGGAGGAGAAGTGCTTTTGTGTAAGATGCAGTTTTCTCTCTTTCAATACCCTGCTTCTTGTTGTAAATAGTCAATAAATTCAGCTGTTCTGCTGTTCTACTCTTCTTCACGAGTCATATCGGTCTCTTGCCTGTGACCCTAAGTAGTAAGTGAAACCCTCCCAGTTCCCTGCCTCAGCCCACCAGGTGTTTGGGAAACTGTACCTGTGGTTTCATGGACCACGACATAGACTAACTCAGGCTTCTCTGCCTTAGAGACTGCTAAGACACCTGAAAACTAGTCCACTGCATTTAAATGCCTAATTTGAGGCCATCTGATTTGAAAACTTGCACCTAAAATAAAATTTTTGTTGAAGTATGTTTGATTAATTTAACAGTCTAGCACAAAAGGAGTGAACTGAACAAAGTCACATAGAAGAAAATGTCAGTCAGAGGCAGGCAAGAGCAATCTGTGATGTAAATAGACTAAATATCCTATGATCTCATTAGTGCCAGTCAAGAAATATATGTCATGAAATACATTGCATAATATTTTCCTAATTAAACAGCTGAGCTGTTTATCGGGATGTCAGTTAAGGTGATCTTTCTATCTTCTCCACACATGTGTTCACATATTCATTTGACTCCACACTGGAAACTACATTTGAAATGCAAGATGAAATAAATAGATAAGTCATAAGGGAAAGACTGAATGTATTGTAACCTCCAGCTATACCACAAACTTTGAGTAATTTGGTGAAAATTGTTTTAGACGACTGATAACTACTTGCCTTTCTTTTCGTGGCTTTTTGCCATCCTCCTTTCTTCAGTGCACCTTTTTCATGGGGACAAACAACTCTCTCTGCCAAGCAATTCCCATAATTATGTCACTACTAAATCATTCTGCCCCATGAACTCCTGAGGCTGTGGTTTAGTGACTCACTGTAATATCATGCCTCAAAGTAATTTCACTTCCTCCTATCAAACCTGCTAAGAATTTTTGTAAAGCTGAATCAGAATACATCTTCCCTATTAATTAAGTTTCACAATACTTATTTCTCTCATAGGAAGAGTTCTATTGCCATTCCAATGCGTGAAATGAATGTAAAGTATCAAAAATCAGCATCAGTCATTTGTACAGCAGCAAGTGGCAACCACTGAAATAGAATCCAAAACACTGCTCCTTGACGTTTTATTGTCATTATTTTTAAAGACCCGTGCAACAATCTTGCAGTGCCACTGAAGAGCCTTTGTGCCACGCAACACTGCAAAGACTGTCCTTAGCCCTGTGGGCTTCAGCTAGATCCTCATGGGTATTAAACACCCAACTTTGCACAATTTCAGTGGAAGCTGCAAACTTCAAGACGACTTAGATTTCTGAAAGTCTTTAAATATCTGAGTCTCCTGAGAGACAGAAAGTTCTGGAGTAGAGGAAAGTATATATTGCAATTATCTTTTCAGATAAAGAAGTCATGCACAGACACTAGAGGTGAAATATTCAAAAGAGGTCAACATTCATTTAAACATTCAACAAAGTGATGTCAGATGTCACCACTTTGTTTCAATGGCCCTTGAATTAATTAGCACAACCAATTTTTTAAAAGTCAGTTACATTCTTGTGAAATAATCTGTGGCAGAAATATAAACTGAATCTAGAGCTCAGAGAAGTGGAAAGATCAATAGACTGGTGAAGACTTTCACAAAGGTTCATCATGTTTTTTTACTTTTGGTTGTTTTCACTCTATCCCTAAAGTTTTGCACTTTTGCCTTTTTATTTCTCAGTTTAAAGTGTACTAAATTCAGTAATGAAAGGAAAATATAATTAACTGGCTTATGCAATAATTACAAGGTTACTTGACACTCTCAAAATTTCCTGGGACTCTTGAAAAGAAGGTTTGCAATCAGTTTTTTGGTTTGTTTCCATCAGGCAGTTTTGCTTGTTCGACGAATATATTCCCCTTTTAATTAAAAAAAATCTTCATAGTGTTGAACAGCTTCACAAAACTGTACATCTTTTAACTGGAATATTCTTTGTAAAGGAAGCATTTTGCAGATCTTTGCATGAAAAAGTTCCAAGTGTGAACCACATGTCCTCAGTGATACCAGTGCATGAGAGGTGCTGTCAGTCATCACAGTGGGCTGAACAGAGAACACATGGTTATTAGCATCTGTCTCATTCAGCCTTCTGTTAATAAGCTCTGCAATTCTCCTTGTGCTGGAGACACACTAAAGCCCATTAACCATATTCCACTACAAAGTTTTATCAAGTTGGAGACCATTTTTAATATAAGTAAAGATTCTGCAGGAAAATTTATGACTGCTATTCAACTTCTTCATGTTCTGTTACTGATAGAAAGCCAGACTATATCCATTGCAGTTGTTGCATGTGATCTATAAGATAATAGCTTATCCAATTAGAATATCATTGCAATATTAATATTTGTGGTTCTGCAGGTATAGTTTGCTTCATTATATAATTTACTTCAAATGCAGCACTTGCTTTAAACAAAAATTTTGGCTAGAATTTTGTAAATATCATTACCAGTCTTATGTAATTGTTTGTGATTTAATTTCTATGCACGAGCACAAACAGCCAGGAGTGGAGATTATGCTTTCAGTTCCACCAACATCTTTGTTGCATCGTAGTAGCCTACAGTCTTCTTTCAGCTCTTTCATGATTCAACTTGATATTATTAACCCTCACATTTTCCATACCATCACCAATATTATGTCAGAAAACAAAACTAACTTGTTACAATGCCCTCCTGTGGGTTTTTGGACCTGATTTTCCTCCAGTTAGGTAAAACCTGGAATCTCTTAAAATCTATCCATAGAAGATATCTAGGAGTTAAACTCTCCAGAAGCCACAAACTTCACAAAATAATCACTGTGTATTTTCATCACAGATAGATTAATCTCAGTTTGACAATCTAGCATAATAATGAACTAGTCATCAAAATACTGCAAGGATCAGTAATATCAACAAAAAAACACCAGAACTGTTTTTGATAACGTACCCATGGTAAGAAAGTGGATACCAAATTAACCTCAGCTCTGGAATGAAAGGTCCTGAAGAAATGTGAAGCACTCGCCAAAGGCTGGGGTATTGGGTCAGCTACCGGCACTTTCCTTGCAGCTAAATCGGCCCCATTCTGACCAGATATATTCCCACCACTTCCCATAGTCCAGCTCTGACCTTTTTGTGGGTGAAATGTAGTCACTCTGTACAATGGCAGACCTGACCATATAACAACCTTGCCTTTGAGAACTACTTGTGCCCTCCCTCCCTGCAAGGTCTGACATCATCGCTATGTCAGAGCAGCGAAGGACGGCTCACCGCCCTGCTTCATGCCAGGCTCGTGCTGAGCCATGTCTCTGCTGTCATTGAGGGTCACCCTAGGTGGAGCACTCCAGCCTGCAGACGGAACAGTGTGGACTGACTTGAGTCAACACCTCTCTTGGCTTGGACCTTCTGAGGCATTTCTGCTTACCCAGGTCTCCTTTGGATCCTGTAAAGTGCCTGTAATCTCAAGAACAGTTTGGTTTTTTTTTTTTCTGTAGCTCCCTGTTCAAAATAGCAAGCATCACGGTCCAGCAAAACATTTTTTACAGCATGTTGCTAGAACTTGCCGTGATGAGGCCACATCTTCCATCTGGGGGGCTCGCACCTCCCACCACCAAAGATTAAGAGTAGAACCAGAAACTTTGAATCAAACAAAAAGCAAGTCAAACTGACGTTGCAGACACCTGGGCTGAGACAAGTAGATTCCTTGGCACAAAAACATAAGTTTAGCTACCAAAATCCACACAGGAAAGCACTGTGGTTGGTATCACATGGACCTGAGACAGTCTGCTCTATTAAACCCAAGACATACAGAGAACTTTCTAATGCAGAGACAAAACCTACTACTCACATAGCCAGCCTGGTCATTCTCTCTTCCGTTCATTTCACATCTTAATTGTCTGCTCAGAGCTCATAAAATCTTTTGTGATCAAGCAATGTAAAACTACACAACATTTGTATGTATGTACGGTGCTATACAGTAGCCAAAAATTACTCCACCTGACTGCTGAAGAGTTTGTGTGTGAGTTGGGTTAACCTTGGCTGGATACGAGGTGCCCACCAGGCCCCTCTATCACTCCCCCATCAGCAAAATAAAGGGAAAGAATCAGATGAAAAATTCATGGGTCAAGATAAAAGCAGTTTAATTAAAGCAAAGGCCAAGGCCATGCACAGAAACAAAAGGTAAACAAAGATGCTATTCGCTACTTCCCCTCAGTAAATGACGTCCAGACACTTCTCGGGAAAGCAGAGCTTCAGTATGTGTAGCAGCTGCTCCTGGAGACAAACACAGTAACAAATGCCCCCTCCTCCTCCCTGCACAAACACAGTAACAAATGCCCCCCTCCTCCTCCCTGCCCTTGGCTTTTATGGCTGAGCTGATGTCACATGGTATGGAACAGCCAATCCGGGTCAGCTGTCCCGGCTCCGCCCCTCCCAAGTTGTGTTATAAACACCCTGCGAGCTGCCAGGGTAACACTCAGCACTGGGAGGGCTGCTGTGGGGATTCTGACTCTGTCTCAGCCAGACCCAATACAGTGTGATATGCACTAATGTCAGGAACTTGTAGAGAGAGTGTCTCTTCATTTCGAGCTTGGGTACATCTGCCGGTGATACACAGTTGAAGAGACAGCTGCACCATTTATCTGAAGAAAGCATTTACACAGAGATTCATGGAGTCTTTTTAAGAGGCATTAGCATCCACTGTTCATCTTTAAGGCACCCAACATTCAAAAGTGTATACTGAAAAGCTTTGCGGAAGTTTGTAACCTTTTCAAAATATTAGATAGCTATGCCAGCAGTTAAAACTCCCCAGAGATGCAACGGAAAAGAGCTGCCTCCTAACCTAACACAGAAGAAGTAGCAGTACTAAGTCAGGTCAGAGTTTTATGTAGCAGAATATCCTCTTCCCACTTGTGGTCATTATTTTATCAAGGACAGTCATGAGTACCACTGAACACAGACATCCCACATCCTAGCACAGACCCTCATGTAGCTCCATTGGTGTTCCTGCTCCAACATGAAAGCTGACAGTTCCCCCCTCCCTAGTTTATACCTTTCAGCTTATTATTTATTTGTGCCTCCCTTTGTACACCTAAGCTGTTTATCTAGTGTACTTAAAAGCATTTGGTGAAGGAACATTTCCAGAAGCGTTTCAGAAATCCAGGTAGTACATATCAAATGGCCTCTCATAGCTAACATGTTTTGGCAAACCACTTCAAAGAACAAATAGTTTAGTGAGGTAGGACTTCCCTTTACACAAGCTACTACTAACTCTTTCCAAACACATCATAGTTGTCTGTGTGTTCACTGCTTCTATTTTTTCTTATAATTTCTACCAGTTTTCCTACTATGAACATTATTCTCGCATGTCTGTAGCTTCCCAAGACCTCAGCTGGAATGCATTTTAAAGTCCAGTGTCAAATTTACCAGCTATCAAAGCAGTGTAAAGCAAGGGGTTACATGCTGATGTTAATCATTCAGACATTTCACCTCTGAATTCCTCTAAAACTCCTAAATTAATACCATCTGCTTCTAGAACTGTGTTACAGTTCATTTAGTGCTCTATAATTTTTTAAGTCAGCTCAATTTTGGACCAATCTTCTGATGAGCCTCTTGCAAAGAAATCTCTAAGATGGGAATCTCCCTGGCTCCTTCTACTCTGAAAAGACTTATTTAACTTATTCTGCAGCAATTTTATCTTACCTAAGTGATCTTTCGATACCTGTATCATCTACTAGCTCTACAAACTCTCTGGCAGGCTTCCTGTTCTTGATGCATTTGAAGAAAGATTTATTACTTCTGTTAGCTGTTTCTTAAACTCTTTTTTGAACAGTTAAGTTATTTTATGCATTTAATCTGCCAGGGGTTATGATCCTTTTAATTTTCCTTATTTGGACAGCACTTCAGCCTTTTGAAGGATTACCTTTAACAAGGGCTAACTTTTTTTTCCTTGCTCTACAAAACTTGGCTTTGTTTTGCCCTCAGTCCTTTCTTAGTAGGTGGTAACCTTTGTTCTGGGCATTCAGTGTGGGTCTGCAGGATGTCTCCGTGCAGCCTGAAAAAAATTAAATTTAAAAAGCTCAGGTCCTCTGGAAGCCCCACAAATGTACAGATTTAACCTAACCTCTGACTTCCAATGCCAAAAGTTTGACAGCATCAACTTTCCCTTACAGCCTGAAGAAGAAGAACCAACCAAATTGTTTAAGAGAAAGACTATCACAAACTGTGACAGGATTTATGGTTGCAAGATGTGGATGATCTTAACCACATATTTTCTAATACTGTATTACTTAATTAATGAATGAATAAGTATTACAGTGATAGAATGCATCCGTAAGAACAAATACTTAAGGATCAGCTCTCAGAAATGCTAGGCACACTTAATGAACTAGGTTCACTCAACTTTTACTGTCTTCTACTGAGGCATAGAGCAGACAGGGTCTCTTTTCCTCTGCTACAGATGTTCTTTGGAGTAGACAAGCCAAGGATCCAGCAACTTAAATTCACTTCTTGAAAGAGTGAGATTTGACGGCCTGCAATTAAAGGTGGTGACTTAGCCACTAGAAAGAAGTATTACAAAATGGTAGCTAAGATTGCATTATGCTTTAAACTTTCCATAGCAGATTCATTCAAGAACACAGCTAGTAATAGCCTTTGAATTTTTTGTCTTTGAAGATGTGATCAACAGAACTTTTTTTCTAACAAACAGCTTTGAGATTTTAATATAGGTCATTGAAAAGTTTACTATCCTACTAACTACAGAGAAGGGAGATTCCTCCTAGCTGTACATCTGCAAACATACAGCACCCCTGAGGCAGCTCCCAAAAGGCTTCCTTTTATTTTTGAGAGCAAAGTACCTTTTTCTTCCAGTGATCTATGATACCAGCAAATCCTACTTTCTTGTCCTTGAACACTGAACTAAGAAGGACAAGTCAAATTTCATGACCATGGCAAAATTCCAGATAACATCTCCAGGCCCTACAGACTATGAAGTAAAGTACTGCAATGAGAATCTTGCCAGAAAATACATTTTCAGCTAGTTTGTAAAAAGGACAAGTGCTTGATCTCTTTAACATTCTTCTAATACTTGAAAGACCAGTGTACACTTCTTAATGCAGCTGCTTTCTTTTATAGGCATCTCTTATATTTGCCTGGAGGCATGTTAATCTGACACAGCAGCAGATGCTGATGGGCATCTGCTGTCACTAAGAACAGCTAAGGTAATACTGGAGCAAGGTGCCAACACTCCAGTTCTGAATGGCACTTGGGGAGGGGGGAGGACAAGGAGAACTGCCATGTTTTAACATAGTTCAGCAGAAAAAAACTGCATGACTCAACCCAGTGTTCTCAAAAAGAGAGGATTCAATGCTTGGAATCATCCAGGCTCTGCAGATGTCACCCATGCTTAATGAAGCATGTACTGTTGATTTTGTTTGACCTCTGCAACATCTTCCACTGTTTCAGTTAAAGTTACTGGCTCACAGTACTGCAAAGAATCGCAGCAGGAGGACATCTGCAACAGGACCAGAGCAACCCTCATCTTTTAACAGACCAAAGTTGCATACGAGAATACAGGACTTGCCGCAGTGCTGGGCAAGTGGCAGATGTCCACGAAAATGATCTGCTCCAGCTGCACTCTGGACAGCGCTTTCTAGCTAAGGAAGGAGTAGACTCTAAATAAAACTGCAGAGGGGGGTAGGATAGAAAGACCAGCCAAGCAGGACAGGATATTTGCACAGATCGGTGAGCACAGAAATCCCCTAACCTCACTTCCCCTACTCCCTCACATGGGAGGCATCGAAGCAGTGTCACCCTGACACCTGGTCCCCTTCTGAGTGCTGGGGGAGCAGAGGTCATGGGAAAGCCAAGGACCATCTAAATGACTTGGTTACTTTATCATGCCCTGAAGACCATAGCCTCTGAGCAGGCCATTTTAATTTGCCTCAGGGATGAGGTTCTGACAAAGGCATCTGAGGACTCACAGGATAGGGATGACTCTTCTGTCTGGGACCATAATTTCACAAATGAGACTGATTCACTCTCTTAAAAAAAAAAAATCTCCAAATTCCACAAAGCTAACTAATAGCAAATGTTCAAATCCACATAAGCCATACAGCACAACAACCCACACAGAATAACATAACCCATACAGCATAAAAGAAAGAACATACAGAAATCCTGACCAGTCTGAAAACACTATTTTTAAGAAATTATGTTTGCAAGGCATAACTTGACTCCTTCTATCAGCACACAGCAATTCACACTTTGTGCATGGGAATGCAGTCCTAGCTCAATCAAAGTTTGCGTGTTTTTGCCAGGACTTTTCTATTGAAAGGAAACTATATAAATAATTTTGTGTGCTAAGAAGCATACCTTAAGTGTTAATGAAAGTCAGATCAATCTCCAGGGCGTACAAAAATGCAAGTGTGCAGACACTGCACAAAACAGTAAACAAATCAATATGGCGCCACGGCAGTTTCTGTGGAGCTTTAGATGGTTTCATGTACTTGCTCCAGCTTTCTTCCCAATTTTGCACATTTTTTGTAGCATGTTCAACTAAATACTTCTTAGAATTTGCAGCTCACTTGACCCTCAGGCTGTAATTTTAAGGTCAGTTTACCATCATGACAATACTTTCTAGAGCTTAAGTAATTTCATTTTATTTATTTTAAGGAAATTACAGGAAAACAAATCAGTATTTTCAACTGGTACCATAGCCTGGAATTTCCACATTTAAGACAATCTGCCAATGATGCACCTGAGTTAACTTCCTCTTGCCTTTCATGTTCTCTATTTCTCACACAAGCCTCTTCTTAGTTATAAGAAAACTATTTAGAAAAGCTTCTAGAGTCTCTTTTATCATAGACCAGAAAAAGAAAGTTAAAAGCGGAGCACTGTGTTTTCTAAGCCACCTGCAAGCTCACGAAAAGCTTCACACTTGAAAGAAAAAACTCACAGAGGTGCTTAATGAAAACAGGCTGAGTATCTATTGAAAAACTACAAGGAAAATTTCCCTCTTATGTGGGAAGATTATTCAAAAGGGCTAAATATTAGTGGAGTTTTGTGGGTTTTAGTACAAATATCAAAGAGGAGGCTACTACCTTTAAAAAAAAAAAGTGACTCAGTGGGAAGCAAAAGTTTGCAGGATGTTATTCACTTGTGAAGCTTGATCACCTTTTGAATTTTTAACTAGTACTTTACTATGCATGCAAACATAGTAAACATTTTCACAATAAAAACAATAGCACAGTAGCTTCATATTTTTGACATTGAAGATCTTCCAAAATATGTATTAACTTGCCCAAAAAGTAGCCCTCAGACACACTTTATTCAAAACCTTAAATTGCAGCAGATAAGTTCTAATCACAGATGTATCTGCAAATGACCCACTAGAAAAGGTTGTCTTTTAAAACAGATGCAGTATTCCCAGAAATACGTAACTGAGCCTGGCAGCCAAAACTGTTGCATGTTTTCTCAGATTCTGGGTAAGCACAGCAAATCGCAGAGTGCAGCCAGCTTGCTAAGCACTGTTTTACCTGTTCAGGCATGTAACAGAATCAATAGGTAAAGAGAGAAGAATTAAAGGTTTTGGTTTTGTTTCATCCTGCAATATTGTTTAACAAAGACATATCTGAGATAAAGGTTACCCTGTACAGGGGGTGTGACACTGATTTATTCTATCAGCCATGCTTGGATAACCTGTGTGGACACTGCTAAGCTTTCACGTGGTCTGCTGCACCCTGCTCCCCTAAAAAAAAAATGCTATTTTCTCTGGGTTGAAAGTCTAGCTTTCTGTAGGTTTTGAAACAGTCCCACAACAAAAGAATTTAACTACATATTTCCCACTGGTGCTAACACTGATGGAGATCTTCTGACACCGACCAACACACGAGCCATTGTTCAGGCAGGCAGTTGGCTTTTTGCAATGCCACATCAATTAGATCTGCCGCTTGTGTCCTCCAAGCTCCAGCTTTCCAGCTGGTTCTCTTTTGTCTCATATAAGGAGCAAGCTCCGTCTTTGATATTTGCAGTAACCCCCTCTTTCTCATCTTTGTAAACTTGCCAGCTCTTTGAGTGATTTTCCAGATGAGAGGGAAATAGATGTTTTGTGCTGGATTTTCAACACACATTGCCCAATAGATTGGCTTTGAGCAACAGCACTCCTCCCCTTCCCAACAAATGCTGGCAATGTGTGTACACAGCAGCTCCTGAAATTAACACTTAGATGAAATCAAACTGACAAGGGGCAACCTCTGGTTTTTGACATCTCAGGAATAACTTTTACTTATTTTTATATTTAAAACTGTTATATAAGAAGATAATCAGCCCAAAGATGATAATAAGGAAGGGAATGGGGAAATTACAAGGAGGTAAAGAGAAAAATTATTAAAGAAGTAAAAAAACCTACATGGAAACTACAAGGTTTTGGGTTTTTTTTCCCCACTAAAGGATGCTCTAAGGTGTGAAGTTCCCATACAGTTTTGTAAACAAAAATGTCATCTAATTTTTTCACCCTTGAGACAATTTGTCTGGTTGCATTACTACACATTTGTGCAACACCAGCAAAAAGATAGCTGCAGTGGGGTAGCTAATTCAGTTCTCAGCAGAGAAAAGGACAGGAGAATTTTATGCAATTCAGCTGCAAAACATCACCACCTGCTGAAGACTTACAGACTGCAAGGTGGGAAAACAACACTGGTTTCTGCTATTGCCTGCCACCAATCTCGAAGGAAGCCCCGGCTTCAGCAGAAAGAAGCTGCTGCTACTGCAAGCACACTGGGTCCTGTCCTTCTTGTGGAATATCTTGTGCAAGATCTACAGCTGCTGTCTTCAATACCTGGGATAAAAACCCTGACCGTCCCAAAAATACAAACCTTAGCATTGGTATTGCTGCTCCCAGGGAGGATGCTAGGGTGCCAGGGCAAGTGGGGGCTGCCCAAGAGATGCTGCCTCCGGCAGATCCTCCCTTCCCAAGGGCAGACTCTCATCCTTGGAGGATTTGCTGTGGCCACAAGGACACCTGCAGCCAGGGCCTGGTTGTGGTCTCTGATCCTTTCTGCCACCCAACCACTTCTACAGGAAGGGACGTTGTAGCATATTGCCTTTAAAAAAAATTGTCAATGAGAAAGCCTTTCATATGCCCTTACTCTACCAGTCAAGGCCAGCACACAACCTAGCTCTAAGGGCTATTTTTTTTCATCTTATCCCCAAAACTTCGTAACGGTTTGTGGGTGGAAGGTGAGGGCAATGTTCGGTGTCCTGGCTGCTTGCAGTGATACGTATCAGGACTGTTCTTGGTCTGCCAAATTTAAGACAGCAGCACTGGGAAGGTGGCACATGGACCCCAGTCTAGCAGCTGAACAAACTTTGAAGCCATAAATTATGAAAACACGCAAAGAGAAAGGTCAGGAGGAAGTGCTTCTTCATCACAGGCAAGTGACAGATTCTCGCTCCCAACACGAGCGCTGCCCATACGAGCTGCGCTGGACGGGCAGTTAAAGAAAAGCAGCTGGGGAGAGAGAGGATGTGGTTACTGCTTGGGAGACTTAGAATTCAAGCAAGGCCTTTTTCTCTTTTTTTTTCCCTTTTTTTTTAATGTTTCCTTCAAAGCCTTTTCCAGTCCATAAAAATCTGTCCTGTCAGTGGGTCCTGTGCGCTGCCACCTCTTCCGGCAGGAACTGCTGCCTTTTAAACTTACCATTTGGTCTTCAGTTTTTCTCCCAGCTGATGCTTTTTTTCTTTTTCCTGTAGCTCCCATATATCCTGTTTGGGTTTTTATTATCACAGCACCTGGAACAGAGGTTTTCAGGGCCTTATCATGCTCTCCCCCTCATCTTCTCTGGATCGGTTACAAACAGTTTGAAATCTGCACATTGAGAGAAAAATGCTCCCTTTCACCATCTTTCCCCTTCCTCTGTTCAAGTAAGTGCACTAGTCTTTAGAGCACTATTCTCTGTCCCTGTGTTTACAGGGACACCAATAAGACAAAAACTCAGCCTCACTGTTTCCCTGCTCTCTGCACAAAGCACCCCAATGCCAGGTCACCAGCCTGCACATCATGGTGCTTAAGACGGAGGGAAAGGTACTGTGCCTTTGAACAGCTGCCTCCAGAAGTGTTCCTCCAGAGGTGCTGGACTCCACAGCCAAAACAGGGAGCACCAATGTCCCTCTGTGAGCCGGACCCCCAAGGGTGGTAAGGAGTTAGCAAGGAGGGCACTTCCTTGAATAACCTGCTGCACTGTGGGGAGAAAAAAAAGAGAGATGGGAAAATATTACCAAGAAAAAAGCCACAGGAGAATTCTGAAAAGTCGTTAGTAGCTTATTACGGTTTCCAAAAAGCTTTTAGTGATCTATGAATAAATATCCTCTGGAATAGCAGCCTGATATATTTATCGTACTTTTCAAAAGCCTTCAAACAGTTTTACTTAGAATGTAACAGTCAACAAAAAAATGAAAGCATGTTTGTTTTAACAAAAAAAATCATATTGCTCCAGTTATTTGTAACATGACACTCTCAGCGAGCTTTCTGCTTGCGTCTGTCCTTGACCATATTATTTCGATGGCCGGTGAAGGTGTTTAGAGTACTGTACCTGGATTCCCAGAACAGATGGACAGGTTAACTCTCTATCTGCACTAGACGACCTCAAAGTTCAATACTATAAACACTAAACAGTAAGTGGGTACACCCTGAGTCAGTGTTTGGATGATGTGTTTGTCAGTTCTTTAGCAGCACATAGGCTAACAATGAGGGGATGCCCACACTAGGAACTCCACCGCTCAACAGGGAACACTCAGGTCTATGAACATGAAGCAAGAGGAACAAAAAGAAAAACCACCACTGTCATCTGCAGTTCTTATACCAGGAACATCTGCAAGACAACCATTAAAGACCAAAGTTTGGTGTTGGGGCTGGCAATAACACATATGAAAGCAAAAAATCTGTCTTTAAAAATTGTCTGAAGAATGAAAAAAAAAGACAAAAAATTAAAAATGTTAAAAAAAAGAAAACAGAAAAGAAAAGAGACAAGATAAAAGGAAAGGAAAGGGGAAAAGAGAGGGGAAAGGAGAGGGGAAATTNAAGGGAAGGGAAGGGAAGGGAAGGGAAGGGAAGGGAAGGGAAGGGAAGGGAAGGAAGGGAATTTTTCTAACAGAGGGTTGGTTTTTTTAATGTCAAATTCTGTCAAAATTTACTGATGCTTTATGCCATTTCTAAGCACAGAGAAACACTATCACAAACAGTAAGTAAAGAATTAATTATGATAGTGTTCTTCTATAGGGGATATGTTACTGGAACAAAGTTTTAGAGAAAAACAAGGTTTTACACTTATATTGAAGTTTACATGAAACAAAAAATCATTATGTGTTAAATATACATCTCTAATTATAGTAAGATTTATGTGCTGGCAAATAAACAGCCTACAACTGCGAGAGCTTTGCAACTCAACCTATTACTTGTGTTTACAAACTTTATAAAAGTAAATTCAACTCAGGATATTTTTTTCCTGTCATTTATATACATAGCTATAATACCGCCAAAAGCAGTTTGATTTAAATAGCTCAGCCTCCTGAAAGTTACACTGGCACAAACATGCACCTCACAGAAAACCCCTTCATTTTTTGCAGGTATTTTGTTTGTTTGTTTTGGGTAGGAAATGAGATGGCTGTTTATTTTTCAAGTGCTAGTGGAATACCCAAAGCAGTCTCCTGCTTCTCTTTCCATAGTCTCTCAAACAAAATGCAAACATCACAAATTGAATTCTAACCATGAGGCATATCATTCATTGTTGCATTACTCTCGACATCACTTCTTCCATTATTACACCAGTTATAGACTCCATAATGGACAAGACAGAAACAAAAACCTTCAAAGCCAAAGGACTGTGTTATTTAGGTCTTCATCACTTTCTTGTGTTTATCCCTGTACAATGAGTTTCTGCAAGACAGAGGGTTTTCACCAGTGCTCCCTTTTCGTTTGGAAACTCATGGGAATATGATGAGTGCATAGTACCCCCCTTCCCTGCTGAGAAAGAGAAAACCTAGAAGAAAGCCATTTCACCCATGAGAAATGGTTTGATTAACGTGTTCGTAAGAGGATACAGAAAAATGTTCTGCAGTAACATTAATTAAAGTGAATAGGCTGACTACAACCATGTTGTGTAATGCACCCGTCAGAGACTACTGTCCAAAAACCAGCAACGGAAGAGCACAAGGAGGAAAGACAGCCGGTCCACCCGCATGCAGCACACCCGTGAGAAATGCTGGTGGTGGCAGTGATGCAATTAAAACTCCCTGATATTCCCATTCACCCTCCTCAACGTCCATCACACCAACAGTCCACTCTAACACAATGATCCTGCCTGCCTTACTCCTGTTCTCCCACACTGCCACTGTACTGAGGGCCTGCACGGCGATCCCTTCAGCAAGGTCCCCTGCACACGGAGCCCATGGGGCTGCCCCTCCACGGGGCATCTCCTGCATCTGCCACGGGTCCTCTCTGCCCTAGCAGGCCCTGTGTCAATGGCAGTGGCAACTAAAAAGGTAACCAACACTGCCCTATTCCTGCCTGCTGTTTAGGCATAAAATTTATTTTGGATTCTGTGAGGAAGTTAAGATGCTTTTCCTTCATCTCACTGACTAATTGGAGAGCTGTGGTGCACGCATTCCTGCTAAGCAATACTCTACGGGAAGAGGCATCAGACCTCCTGACTCACTTTGCCAGCTTATCTAGCTCCCTGGTCCATCAGGAAAGGGCAAAAGACAGTAGCAGCATGCTCGAGTAAATAAAGCATGTGAATGACCATTCTTTGGCATGGAGGGCAGCTGGCACAGAACAGCCCACATCCATACTATTAAACCTCCCTTCTTTCCAGGAGAGGATGGCTGGATGCAAACTGCCAGCTGCAGGTGGGCTGTGGCCCATGCCAGCTCCCAAATAAGTGCCTGGCAATTGTTTAGGAGAGCACTAGCTGGCAGGGGCTGAAACTACAAGTGGGACTATTTTGACAACTTAAGAGTATAGATAGTTGAGTTCCAGCGCCTGAGAACATTCTTTGCACTGCATAGCTTACAAATATAGACATGGCCAGAGTGCATAACTATGCCTTGAACTCGCCCTCATGTGAGCACAGTTTGGCAGCTAGTGAGGACGACTAGAGCATCAGGCTACACTCTGCAAGGCACAGGGCACCACAGCTGAATCATGGCCTTTAAGGCTGATTCATTGCTGATCTTAATTGCATTTTATTTTAAACTGCCTCCCCTGGAAGCTAAAAACTACAATTTTTCCCTAATATAGGAACAAGGAGAACAGTATGACCACAGGTCTCCTTCTGTTCTGCTTGGACGGGAAGTTGTAACAAAATGTTAAGAAATATTAGTTGTTTAGCTTAAATAAGTAAGTTTTGAATAGAACAAATCACTTGGAGTTGTAAGGTTGTGTGATTTAGTATGCTATGTATTTAGCTTTACTTATGTAGTAGGTAGCCTGATTTCCTGAAGCCTGAGGCCCCAAGCCGTAAATTTCCAATTGGGTATATTTTTCCTTTTAGTAGCTGGTACAGTGTGCTGTTTTGGTTTTGGTTTTTTTTTAGTGTGAGAATAATGAAGATAACACTCTGAAGTTNCTTAGCTGGGGGTCCTTCTGAGGAGGCAGGAAGCAGAATCTGACCCTGCTGCAGTGCCATTTGATAAATTACTATTTTTGTTTTAACTTTGATGCCTGAGACTCTGCTCCAGGAAACCTAGGGATCGAACTACGGAGATAACGCTTGGATGCCCAGACAGTTCAGGCTTCCTTTACAAAATTTATTTTCACTTCAGTGCCATCAGGACATAACCTAGCCTATGTATTGAAGAGTATACAGGTATTTCTGGAAGACATCTGAAATCTAACATACAACAAGTACAGGCAGAATGATGAATCAGTGTAAAAAGAAGATGAGAACAAAAACTGAAAATGTAATTGTTATAAGTGATTTATTGCACATCATAAAGAACACTGGCCAGTAACAGTACCAAGAGCCATAAGCATCAAAACACCAGTCATTTCGCAAAAAAGTAGGAAATAAACTAAAACCATGAGACTTTTAATTATATTAAAAGAGAAAAATCAGGGGCGTTTGAGGGATGATGACTATTATTATTGTTGTTATTGTTGTTATTGTTATTATTATTTATGAAACTTCACTTCTCCTTCCCTTCTCCCATACTAAGATCTTACAGCAACAAAACTGTACTAGTAAGACAACAGCCACCTGCCTTCTTCAGAGGGCTGCATGCAAGAGGGAGAAGAGTCTCATCCCCTGCCCTGTTTGAGATGCCCCAGCAAGGAGCACAGTTTCCCTCAGTAATTTTTGCAGGCAAGGGTGGAGAGGGTATCTCAGAGCCCAAGCTGGCTCACAGCTGTCCTCCTCCAAAGCAGCAGAATCCCCAGGTATGAAAACTGTCAAATACTGACAGGTCAGAACAGAAGTGGTCCACAGGAAGAGATCCTATTTCACTCTGTTCCTGTAGAGAGTAAGACTTTTAACCTACCTCAGATAAGAGATAATATCATATATTGAACTCCATGTCAGGGTTCAGAAAACAAAGGAGGCAGCAGGAAGCTACTTGGAATTGTTATTTCAAGAAAAGAGCAAGAGCACAAACTGTCTGGCACCACCATGGCCACCCATTTCCTACAGTAAAGTTCATTACCTCTACCCAGTGGGCAGCAGGATTCAACTGATGGCTAAAAGAAAATGGATTACACTTCAGATGTTAGAAAAAATCTCTGAGCTCTAACCCTGCCCAGAGCAAAAGGCCCTTCTTAAGTACAGATGGTTGTATTGCAGAGAAAGAAAAGAGATGTGAACCTTCAAGCATAAGAAGCACAGAATCTCAAATGTAATGTCACCTCTGAGGGGAAGATTTTAAACAATACTCAAGTATTCAGCTAGCTGCAATACACACCAGAAAACCTCTGTCCATCTTTTCTCACCTTTCAGGGAAGTCCCCATAAAATGTGCTTGAATCATGTTAGACTTGCTTTCCCTGATCCAGCAATGGGCTGGGGGATCTGGTCCCCCAGATATTTTCTGAAAAGACTACACTTTTCATACTGAACGCAGGTTTCAGGCATAGTTTTCTATACGTATACGTAACAAAAAAGCTAAGGCATCACCACCTAACTTTTTCTTTCTTCTATGAAATGATCTCGCCAGTAAGGATTCCCTAAGATCATTGCATCATCAGTACTGTGGTGAATACACAGTGCAGCAGTACTTCCCAGCCCAGATTTATGTATGCTGTACAGAAAAAAAAAAGGTATTAAATTATTTTTTTGAAACATAAAACTTTATACAGCAGGTGGGACAAATGACTACAGTTGTCATTTAACCACTTAAGAACAATGAATTGCCTTTATCTGACAGCTGGATCAAGTAAAACTAGTAGAAATCTGACAGCTGCCAGAGCTAGGGTCTGACTGGCTTCACTGTGATATGAGCTGATCTACTGCTTCACACAGATAGCGGGTGAGGGAAGCAAAGGCCACATCTATACTGTGCATCAAAACTTCTGTCAGTGCCGTCGTGTCAGCAAGGAGAGTGATTTGTGGCAATGACAGTGTAATAGCAAAAGACCTGGTTTGTTACAGTTAGATGCTGACAGAAAAGTGCTTGGCTACTGTATGTTTTTTCCCCATTTAAGCTATATGAGTAATGTACCTTTAAATATATACTTAATAAAGTGAGTCTGCAAATATAGCTATCCAGGGAAATCTCTTCTGTATAGACCACAACTAAATAAAACAAGCCATACTTTAAGCAACTCTAGAATTTCAATCCAGATACCTTCAATAAATGTGCCAACATCACTCCAGTGACTGTCATGCAACTGCAGTTTATACCAGTGAGAAATGACATTTTTCAGATCAGAAGACAAAAGGTAAAAAAGTCAGAGGACTTGCTAGGTTCCAAGTAAAACACCACACTTAAGCAGGCATTTATTCCCAGAAAACATTTGCTCTAATCCCTTGATAAAACTGCAAAATTAAATATCTTTACAGTTTGAGGCACAAGGCATTTTCTGCCAATTAAAACTTGCTCCTTCATGTCATGAGAAGAAGAACCTCATTCTTCTTCCCTTTTTTGATCTAAAAGAAAGATCACTCAGAAGAGAGGTGGTCATGTTAGCAATGAAACTCACCCCCTGGCAAAATGGACCTGAAACACAGTGTGTCCCTGGGACATACTCAACCCAGGTCCCAGCCCTGTTCCTGGAAAAGTAATGTAATCCTTAAGAGCCAGATGTCATCTCTGCTTGGACATCGTCACCAGGAGAAGTGGCTTTCAGAAGCCAAATTAACACAGAGCCACATCTGACACTGGCTTTGTAACCTTGGGCGAGTCACTTCACCTCGACATCATCATTTCTTCTACTGCAATGTTGCTGCCTGCCAGGATGAGAGGATTTACTAATTGTGGATTATAAAACTTCAAGACAGTTAAGGGAAATCCATTAAATATAAGCAAGAGGTATTTAA
>VZTO01012943.1:7730-30993 GCA_013400615.1 Syrrhaptes paradoxus | reverse complement strand
AGCATTTACTTTCCACAACTTGTCCTTTATAGAAAGACATTGTACTTAGCACAATGAAATTGCAAACAGACAATAAACACAACCATAACTAATATCTTATGACTGCTTCATACAGCAGTTTTTGCACAACAAAACACACATGGAAAGTTCCTCATGCTTTTGACAAAGTAGTGAGCCTTATTTTTAACTAGAACACAAACTCATTTTTAATCAACCACCCTCTATGTTGAAATTATAAGATTCTAGCACAGTGTAGGCTACTGAAATACATAAAAACCAAATCACACACTAAACAAAGTGTTGGCTTTCAGAAATGTACCTCTTAGTTTTGTCTACAATTAGCAGCATTACCTCATATTCTGAAATGAGCAGGGAAGACACATTTCTACTTATATGGAGTTCAAGTGGTATTTTTCCAGCATTATTTAAAAAATGTATCCTGAGTGAATGTTTTCAGTTTGCTTACTAAATACATGTCAAGACCCCACGGTTGCTCTTTGCAAACTGTTGTATTAAACTAAAGATTCAAGGGGTCCTGAAAAACGAATGCTAAAAGATGATCTGAAACTGCACTCACCCCAAAAAAGAGATACTATTGTACAAAGTCAGAACTTGTAACAGTTTTAGGATGGTTTATGCATATCAACAGTAGCAGAATGGGTAGTTATCACTGAACACACATTTTTCTAGTAAAAATTTTGTAATTCTTATACTCTCTGTACATATATTCTGTATATTGTGCATATTTTTTGTAGTCTGTACTCTTCTTCCCAATAAAAAAAGCCATCTCACCATTTTCTTGCTGTTTGGTGGAACAGTCAATCCAGTTGTGTTGATTTGCTGCCCAAATCATTTCAAATTGATGAAACATGACTTTGAAGTTCCACATATAAGGAACAAATGAAAAAATATCAGGTGCACTATCACTGGACCAGTCTTGGATCAAATCTAAAAGCATGTAAAGTAATAAAGACAAGTTAGTGGGAATCAAGTGAGAGATTTCTTCTTTTAAGTTTTTGGCTTTTCATAAATTGTAAATTTTAACCATTTGCTCCTTTACAGAAAAAGCAAAATTAAAAATGAAGAGAACAACATACAGTATCCATTTCTCAGGCAGATATTCCACAAACACTTGCTGTGAGTCCATCTCCCATTTCTCACCTGCTTTTTAAGCTGGAAAGACATCAGTTTAATTAAGTTTTCCAGTTTAGTTTTCTTCAGTAGCAAAGTTACACATTGACCTAAAAAGTATGCGGCTACCAAATGCCTTCCTTTGGTTTTCCACTCTGATACTCTGTACATGAGCAATGCTTTCTAACGCAGCAAAACAGTGCTGTTGTAGAAGTTTATGTTTGCTCTGAATAGACTGGTAAACTACGCTGCTTACTGCAACACTCTACAAACACTAGGAGGATAACTTTATTAGCATGGCACTATGCCTGCCCAAATTAATCCTTCCTCCCAGCAGGGCTAATTAGCCAAGGCAGTGCCATTGATAGAGCTATATTCCTTCTATTACTGCAGCTGGAACGTTCAGCAACAGTTTGGTGATACTCTATCACGCTGTACTGCCTTGTGTGCATGTATTCTTCCTCACAGCCAAAATTCTAAGGAGCAAATTACTTTCTCTCATCATCTGTCAGCCACAGGGACATGATCTAAAGCCTAAGTAGCTAAAAATCAGTCAGCCAGAGAAGAGAGATCGATCACAGAAATCAACATTATAGATGAAAAATATTTAACAAATCATTAGCTCTGATAAAAATAAATTCAACTGAAAATTATTATAACATTTAACATAACTGCCGATCAAGTTTAGTTTACATGTTAGAAGGTTATTTGCTATCTCCATTCATATAAAAATATCATGTACTTAGACACAGGCAGCAGAAAACATCAGGAACTTTGTCCTTGGAAACAATTTGTTGTCCTAAACATGTGAAATCAGACCACCTGACCTTGCACACCTTCACAAAATTTCAAAAGCAATTGTAAAGAAAGAGTATTTGATATGTAAATTATTGAGTAAAGAAATTACCTGTAAAGAAGCTTTTCTGGGCAAAGATAAAATGATAGGTTGCTTTATAAACTTCGAGTTCACATTGCCATGTCTGGGGCATGTTCCATATCCGGGGATAGCTGGCATTAATATGAAACTGTGAACAAGATATTAAAGCATCAGACTTACTTGAAAAGATGACAATGCTTGACCCTGTAGCTCAGCAGTTTTCACATATGTACTCTGCTGAATAATTAAAACTGTTTTCCTGCTGGGATGAACAGAAGGCCTCTCCAGTTCCTTGATAATTTAATCTCTCTCTCTTTCTGTGTTTGAAGGTCAAGTGTTAGTGTATTCATTTATTTGGAAAGGTATACTATGAACTTCTGATACATCTGTTGCAGTAGACATTCCAAGCCATTTATAAACCAAAGTTTTCATCAAAAAATCACTTTTTACAATACACTAAAGATAAAATCCCTTAGAATATAATATCTTCAGCCATTGATATGATGCTCAAAAATTAAACATTAAAAGCATCATTCTAATAAGGTCATGTAAAAATAGTGAGAAAGGCAATCTACTGAATTACAGGATTACAGAAGGGAACCACAAGGCAAACCTAAGAATAATGCAATATTAAATCTGTCTCAAGTAGCTTAAGCACTCTGAAGTACTCTTAAGTACTCATGCACACACATTCTGTAGCACAGCTAGTGAGTAGCACCATTTACGAAGTTTAAAGCCTATATAAATACATGGCTACATAGTAAGCACGCCAAGATTTGCAAATGGTACTCCAAGTCCTCCACTGCTGTCAATACACATACAACTTGGTACATAAGTCACATAAATCACAAAGTTACACATGTGCACAGTTATCTGTGTGCATACAAGTTCCTTACATATTAAGGCCTTGCAAACACATTCAAAAGGCATTCTTCTGTATTGTTTAAGAACCTAAAGAACTGCTCCACAAACAAATAAGTTCTTTATTAAAAAACTTTTAGAGACTAAAGCTTTGTGCTTCGTAACGCAAACTTACAGCTAGCATTTCAGCTTCTAAGAGAGTCCGGTACTGCATACTGCTGGTGGCATCAACATGTAAAAGCTGCCCTTTAATTGTCGGTGAATAGCCTAGCAGACAAAAGATATAAAACATAATCATTCAGAGGTAAGAATTACACAAATATTTAAATAATTATCACCAGAGATTTCAGCAGTCCACTAACAATCAAGAAATATTGTGATGGAAATTAGAATCACAGAATCATAGAACATCTCGAGTTGAAAGAGACGCCTAAGGATCAAGTCCAGCTCCCTGCTCTCCGAAGGACTATCTAAAACTAAATCATATGACGAAGAGCATCATCCAGAAGCTCCCTGAACTCTAACAGGCTTGGTGGCGTGACCACTTCCCTGGGGACCCTGTTCCAGCAACAAATAGTCAATACTACAATTATTCTGTCCTCTATTATTTGTCGATGAAGGTTCTGCCTTCATGTAGGAGAGACGATGAAAGTCTTCTTGCTGCGTCTAGAAATGCTCATGTTCTGGAGATCTTGGTTTAAGTTGCAGAATAAAACTCAAATATGCCAGAAAGAATCAAGAGAAGCAGCAATTAAGCAAAGGACTCCAAACCAGCCAATAAGATGAGTAAATGCAAGGAACATACCCGTAACTTGACCTTTATCTCAACCTTGGACTTTGGGGTTTGTTTTGTTTAAATAAACTACTATTACATTAGTTTTCATAACACACTTCTCAGTGTGATTCAGCTACTACACTAATCCTACTAAAGATGTCATCCTGCTCTGAGTTGACAATGTCTGTGTAATCGGCTTCAATACACACACAGTTAAATGACACATTGTCTCCTAGCTACAGAATTTGTGTTTCCTTGCTCAAACAAAACATGGAGGTAACTATTTCAACACATACATGCTTTAATATCTGGCAATGAAATGTACAAGGAAATACTTTTTGTTCCTTTACATAAGAATATATGTCTCATAGTCGCAACGGAAAAACACTACAAGACATTCACATACATAGGAATTAAGATAACTGTTCATAAAAAAACATTAGGAAAAGAGATTTAAGTTTAGACTTAACTCACCATTTTCACCTACTGTCATGGGAATATTTATTTCCAAATATGATCCTGCACCAACATTCACATGTACAGCATTAGTTTCCTGGATCATATAAAAGGAAAAAAGTCCAAGCATTATTTCTAGGCCTGGCACATCAAATTTATGTCTCAGGCTATTATCCACACCTGCATTAAGGCACTCAATGACTCAAGGATTTCTTGTCCTTCAGAAAAATTACTAATGAACTATGGATGTGCAATGATACCAAAACACCATTTTTAGGCTGAACAAGTGGTGACTTAGGTCCACTCATAGAAACAGCATAGGACATTCTGATCCAAGGTCTGAGAGGACAGACAAATATATACTTCTAACACTGGCTAATCCTTTCGCTCACAAAAAAAATTAAGAGAACAGGTGTACAACAAAGTGTCACTACATCCCATTTATAAGAGTAGCAGCAGTGGAAAGAAAAAAACAAACCCCTACACATACATGTCTTTTTTACACCTCACTATCATCTCTCCAGTAATATTAGATATTCATCCAATATCAGAATAAATTATCTTTTCATCTTGGTGAGCTTCATCATAATGGAAGACTGCACAGAAGTGTACAGCTCATGTATTCCCAAGACTGTAGGAGCTGGCACAGCTTAAGATGTAGCTTTAAGGCTTAAAAGAAACTTAAAACAAGCCAACAAATATTAATGGTTCTCAGCCAATATTTTTCTTTGAAAGGTTTGCCCATAACTATGGAAGATGAAAACAAANAAGTTTAAAGCCTATATAAATACATGGCTACATAGTAAGCACGGCAAGATTTGCAAATGGTACTCCAAGTCCTCCACTGCTGTCAATACACATACAACTTGGTACATAAGTCACATAAATCACAAAGTTACACATGTGCACAGTTATCTGTGTGCATACAAGTTCCTTACATATTAAGGCCTTGCAAACACATTCAAAAGGCATTCTTCTGTATTGTTTAAGAACCTAAAGAACTGCTCCACAAACAAATAAGTTCTTTATTAAAAAACTTTTAGAGACTAAAGCTTTGTGCTTCGTAACGCAAACTTACAGCTAGCATTTCAGCTTCTAAGAGAGTCCGGTACTGCATACTGCTGGTGGCATCAACATGTAAAAGCTGCCCTTTAATTGTCGGTGAATAGCCTAGCAGACAAGAGATATAAAACATAATCATTCAGAGGTAAGAATTACACAAATATTTAAATAATTATCACCAGAGATTTCAGCAGTCCACTAACAATCAAGAAATATTGTGATGGAAATTAGAATCACAGAATCATAGAACATCTTGAGTTGAAAGAGACCCCTAAGGATCAAGTCCAGCTCCCTGCTCTCCGAAGGACTATCTAAAACTAAATCATATGACGAAGAGCATCATCCAGAAGCTCCCTGAACTCTAACAGGCTTGGTGGCGTGACCACTTCCCTGGGGACCCTGTTCCAGCAACAAATAGTCAATACTACAATTATTCTGTCCTCTATTATTTGTCAATGAAGGTTCTGCCTTCATGTAGGAGAGACGATGAAAGTCTTCTTGCTGCGTCTAGAAATGCTCATGTTCTGGAGATCTTGGTTTAAGTTGCAGAATAAAACTCAAATATGCCAGAAAGAATCAAGAGAAGCAGCAATTAAGCAAAGGACTCCAAACCAGCCAATAAGATGAGTAAATGCAAGGAACATACCCGTAACTTGACCTTTATCTCAACCTTGGACTTTGGGGTTTGTTTTGTTTAAATAAACTACTATTACATTAGTTTTCATAACACACTTCTCAGTGTGATTCAGCTACTACACTAATCCTACTAAAGATGTCATCCTGCTCTGAGTTGACAATGTCTGTGTAATCGGCTTCAATACACACACAGTTAAATGACACATTGTCTCCTAGCTACAGAATTTGTGTTTCCTTGCTCAAACAAAACATGGAGGTAACTATTTCAACACATACATGCTTTAATATCTGGCAATGAAATGTACAAGGAAATACTTTTTGTTCCTTTACATAAGAATATATGTCTCATAGTCGCAACGGAAAAACACTACAAGACATTCACATACATAGGAATTAAGATAACTGTTCATAAAAAAACATTAGGAAAAGAGATTTAAGTTTAGACTTAACTCACCATTTTCACCTACTGTCATGGGAATATTTATTTCCAAATATGATCCTGCACCAACATTCACATGTACAGCATTAGTTTCCTGGATCATATAAAAGGAAAAAAGTCCAAGCATTATTTCTAGGCCTGGCACATCAAATTTATGTCTCAGGCTATTATCCACACCTGCATTAAGGCACTCAATGACTCAAGGATTTCTTGTCCTTCAGAAAAATTACTAATGAACTATGGATGTGCAATGATACCAAAACACCATTTTTAGGCTGAACAAGTGGTGACTTAGGTCCACTCATAGAAACAGCATAGGACATTCTGATCCAAGGTCTGAGAGGACAGACAAATATATACTTCTAACACTGGCTAATCCTTTCGCTCACAAAAAAAATTAAGAGAACAGGTGTACAACAAAGTGTCACTACATCCCATTTATAAGAGTAGCAGCAGTGGAAAGAAAAAAACAAACCCCTACACATACATGTCTTTTTTACACCTCACTATCATCTCTCCAGTAATATTAGATATTCATCCAATATCAGAATAAATTATCTTTTCATCTTGGTGAGCTTCATCATAATGGAAGACTGCACAGAAGTGTACAGCTCATGTATTCCCAAGACTGTAGGAGCTGGCACAGCTTAAGATGTAGCTTTAAGGCTTAAAAGAAACTTAAAACAAGCCAACAAATATTAATGGTTCTCAGCCAATATTTTTCTTTGAAAGGTTTGCCCATAACTATGGAAGATGAAAACAAAAATCTCCTAGCTTTTAAAACCATAGTTCTGTAATAAACACCTGAGACAAGTAAAAATACACACAACTGAAAAGCACAGTGTAATCACAGTAGACCAGTTATCTTCTACATAACTTTTCATTATTTACCCTATTTTTGGTGAAAAGCAAATCAATGGTGGCATCTGCAATAATATTCATCCGTAGTTCAAAAGCAAGGATCTGTCTTGGTTTCCCAGGCTGAGCAATTTCTGAGACTTTCATAACTTGGTAGTCTGGTGGGAAAAAAAACTTCCACAAGCAATCCCTAGAGAGGAAGGAAAAAAAGTTGTTTTTATTCACAGAAGAAATATATATATTTATGTATCTATCTGGTTGACTTAATTATTTTCCGCTTAGCTATGTCTTTGGACAATCACTGGATGTAATAAAAGAGAATGTTTGTTTAAAGACTTCATCATGGGAGCCTTCCAACTCATTACTGAAATCTCCAGAAATTTCTGTGATAAGAAATGACTTTTGGATAAAAACCATAAATGAACAGACCATAAATTATTTAGAACAAAAATATTCTGATTCGGATAGAAAACATGCTACATTTTTCTTCTTATTCCTAAACTTTGGTTTACCAATCTGCTACAAAAACATAGTAGGAAGTAATCTGTTTATGCTTTGGTTTGTGTGTAAGTAATTGATGTACTGCCCAGAAATAAACAAACCACAAAACCTTAGGACCTCAGCATGGGAGTGAAATGAAGCCCACATTTCTGCAGACTCATATCTGAACATCCAACTACATGACAGGAAAGCCACAGCAATAGAGCACAGACAGCACAGCTGGTATAGTTCTCAAGGGGGTGGAACTAAGTCTTCAAGAGCAGTAGCAGTTCCCCATACCCAGCACCTGACCACTATAGCAGCTTGAAAGTTAAAAAAACCAAACCAAAACAAACAAAAACCACCACCACCACACCGCAAGCCAAGAAAACCCCCTATAAAAACCCCACAAGCACAACACAATACACACTGTCAAAATCCTGGGGAAACCCAAGATTTTATTGCAGGGTAAGTTAAAGATCAGTATTTGCAGAAGCCCTTTATATGAACCGAGAGTACAAAGTCCACCAAACTCCTACAAATCTGTGCTTCTGAAATGTTCAGGCACTTTCCAAAATTCTATCTTCCATCCACGGCATAATGCAAAAGTGTTCCCAGGTACGTATCTATGAACTCTATGCACTCTGCATAGGCACCAAACTGCCTTTTGTCTGGCCAGTTAAAATTACAGAAAGCATACCAGAGAGTGAGCTTTCTTGGTAGTATTGAAAGTATCATCAATGATTTGCTGCCTTCATGTTCCTAACCAAGCACTGTTCTAGAAATCTGCATTTCCTCTTCAATTCTCTAAAATGCTGTCATATCTAATGATTACTCTTTGGTCTGCCATCCTCACACTCCTAAGAGACAGCTAATCACACTAGTTTCACAGGAGAATTAATGGAGGCCAAGAGAAGTATCAATCTGTAATTAGCAGAGGGGAAAAAAAAGAAAGCACTGATTATGTCACTTTTACTTAATAGTCCTTTACTCTCTAAACAATCCTATTGTCTCCACCAGAAATACTCATGCGCAAAATGTAGAGGGCTAAGTGAAGAACAGTAGTAGAGCTCTGGCTTAACATTGTGGAAGTAAAATATCTAGATAATAAATATTTTGGAGACTGCATTAAGTGGCTGATTCTTCTAAGAAACGATAAGTGATTTCCCCTCATTATTTTCATAGCCAGATTCGTACCTCCTTAAAATTTTCTCGTCAATATGCAGTGTACTGCTACCCATGACCTAACAGGAGCATGGTAAGTCTAAAGGCAACCAATCAAAATGTTAAATGGTTAGGTATGTAACAGCTGATGAATAGTAGAACTACGTTGTTCACCAAAAATAGGCAGATAATTTATTAATTTAACAACAAAAAAAAAATCACTGAGCAATCCTAACTTTGGAAAGCCAACAAGATAAAAACCAATGAATGTAGTAATCCCAAACCACTGTGGCAGGACTCTTCCTTCAGACTAGTCTACCCCGTAGGAGTCTGAGCAATCACACACCGGAAACTTTAGAATGTCTTCTCAATAATAAGAGATATTAAAGATTAAAACTGAGGATGAAAACCATGATAATACCTCTGTCTATCAGCCCAAGGTCCATAGTTGAAGTCTGTTCCTTTTCCACAAACAATGTCCAAACCCCAACATGGTGGCAGATCCTGTAATTTGCTGTCTTCATTGTTTGCTTCTCCGTTATTACTTTCCTCCGTCTCCTCTGGTACAAGACCTATATTACATAATATAATAAACAGACTATTGAAAGGAAGCTGCTTCAAATCAGCATGAAAAACGCTTGCTAAACACAAGACAATTACAAGTGTCCTGATGTCAGTTTTATTTGAGCCCACTACAGTATATAAACATCAAGCCACAACTCAATGCAGAATCCCAGGGGAAGGGACAAGAATGTGACCAAAAATCCTTGAGATTTTCTGAGGCACTGCTCACTGATGGCAGTGAAATGCTGACATGCACAGCAGCTTTCTCTCTTAGGTATGTTTTATACAAACAGAGGCTTTTATGCATCCACATTCAGTTCCAAATCCTACTTACAAACCAAGTTTTGAAACAAATACAATTAAGTTAAAATATTTTCTACAGACAATGCAAGCAAATAAAAGGGAAGACTTACTACAGTAGACCCAGAGTTACTAGTAAAAATTCAAGTAGTCCTTCAGCAACAATCCAAAATTGCCACCTATCCTACACCAATATACACCACCATTGAATAAATTACTTTTGTTCAAGATTCAGGGAATACTTTAAGTGGAGTCAGAGCAAAAGCTTCTGCAAACCAAAAAACTCCAGCAACCTAAGTGGTAATATAATGCACCGGATTTAAAGTGAAAACGACACTACAATATTCAAAAATCAATGCATCAAATAAACTTCTCAAAAACCCCAGCAGGTGGTGACTATAAATTGTCTCCACTCCTGAAGTACTTCTGGAAACATACAACATTTAAGCTTACAGCTTAAAATCTAACTTGTTTCAAGAATAAATATCAAGATTAATAGCTTCAACATTGCATATAGACTTTTGGAAGGCACTTGCTGATAGAATGCCTACATCTATATAAAACTACTCACCGATAAGAACATTAGTTCTACCTGTACAGCTATTTCATCTACGGAATTCCCCACACCTCTTAGATGAGACAGTCTAAAAGCTGACAACCACCATTAAAAAGAATACAGCTTAAAATATCACACCTCCTTAAACATGAAACATATGAACTCCTTCCCATTTTTTTCAGTGGAAACTTTTTTCATTTACAGAAAAAATAAAAGATGGATCAAGTTAGTAGTACCTATAAATGCTTTCATTGGCTCCAAACATTACAATAACTCATCCAGTATGAAGTTTATCAACATGCAAAAAAAAGAAGAAATTGTCTGGCAAGTCCAGATAATTAAATAAACAAATGGCCTTCAAATCCATTAAAACTTTATCTTTGTATTTAACTGAAGGTACCTGGTTCATCCATGTAGTAATAGATATCAACATCATTGGACTGCATTACAACAAAACCTTCACCCATCAGCCTTGGTGGTCTGTGATGGAGATAAAGTGCAAAGAGAAAGATTAAAAAGCAATGCACTGAGATTAATCTTTAGGAACTCAAGTAATTTTAAATGCAACACAAAGTATAATAGAAGATATCACATAGGTCAGGCTCGCTTGTAGCTTCTAAGTAGTACGTATTTAACCATGGAATCATCAATAAAACTGACCCCTTTATCAAGCAAGGCAACAATGGAGAAACAGTGTACAGGGACCAGGAAGATTTTGTGGGAAAAACTCAAGTTTGATGCAATCCCAAGACACCAGCTCCATATATCTATCCTCCTGACTGTAGGCTGCCTGCAAGAGCCACTGGCGACCTGATCTACCAGGCATCAGTCTTGTCACATCACCACAAGGCTGGAGGGAATAGATGGAAGTGCCCAGCTCACACCACAGTCTGTCCAAATGCAGCTGAATGTATGTTAAATATGAAGAGCAGGTTACAACTTCAGTTCCTCTCTTCCCCTCTCTATCACATTGTGATTCCTGGTCCATCTGCTACCTCAGACTAAAGGAGCTTCTGAAAATAATATTCAGTATTCGATATAGGAACATACAAGTCTATCTGGTCTTGAGTCTCCTATCAAAAAGGTAGCTGTCATATTGGTAGGCTATGTCTACCCTGATTTGCAAAACATACTTCATCATTACATAATTATTATTCTTATATAAGGTAACTTAAAGGTTTGTTAACTCAAGCATGAAGATACCAGGTTCCTCTACACAAAGACTTTTCTCAGATATTATAACCCACAACCAACTACCAAAGTTTGGCTTACAATGTTTCTTTCTATCAAGAGTTCCTTTCTCCTTGTCCTACATTGTTCTTTCACCTGCTAATTGTCCTTTTCCTAAAATAGCACTCTAAACCAGAGGGACAAGACCTGTTCAGTAATTAGACCGTTAGGTTGTGGGTTGTTTTTTTTTTTTAAAAAAAAAAAGGGCAGTTCTTCCTTAATAACATTTCTCTCTTAATTTAAAAGGGCTTAAGTGATAAAACGAATACATGAAACAATTCTCCTAACACTATTATATTGGTCTATTACAGTCTCTTTCTTACAGTGTTACCATATGTTAATTTACATAATATTACATTTCATAGTAGTAATAATATTATTCATGTGAAATTTCTATTTTTATCACAAAAAAACTTTTCCCCACTTTTCAGGCACTTTTATAAGTTGTTACTTCTTAACAAAAAAAAAAAAGAAAATTCTAATGACAGAAATACAGGGTCTAGGAGTGTGACCTGTTAGAAGCATTTTGCCGATTTTACCACAGCTTATTTCAAATACAGGAAAGCTTGGAAAATATGGAAGACAGTACATGCAAAGCCCATGTACGGCCGGAAGTTCTTCAAAAGCAACAGAGCAGGAACATTAAAATCAGTTTTACTTTGAGAGCAATGACAGCAGTGAAAGATTAAACACTTTCTATTCACACCCAATTTTCCAATTATTTCTTTTCTCCTCACAAAATTACATGGGCCTCCCCAGTCAGATGCAAATAGTGCAAGATACGAAAAAAATTGTTTAGCAGTTCAGGAATAGAAGTGGGAAGGAAAGTATTTAGAGATATATAAATAGCAGTCCATGGGAAGAGCTCAGTTTACTCTGCCCACACTCCACAATGGGCACACCAAGCCAGCAAGACTGACATGGCACAGCAGCGTGAGACTACCTTCACTGTAACGTCCAACACAATCATCTGCCCTTGTCTGACTATACCTTCACCGGGGCACATTTTGTCCAGCAAAAGCTACATTTCACCACCAAGGTCAGCCAGCCGCACTGCCGGGTGGCCTGTCTGTGACGGCAAACTGTACTTACTCCCTGCGGCTCAATCTGGTACATGTTCTGTTCTGTGAAATACAGAATACTGGAGCCCTTTCACATGAGGTGTGCTTCCCTCTCTCACTGCAGGGAGTCCGTAGGTCTCAAAATCCTATATACAGATTTACAGAAATGCACTGAGGAAACTACATTACTGTAGAGTATGAACACAAAGGGCAGACAGCAATTGTTTATTCCTGTCTTCCTAATAGCGCTTCCCTATACTGACTTAGTGGTTTCAACTAAAACTTTTAAAATATTAATATTTTATTTTAAATAGAATTACAAACAGGTTTTGAGCTAAGCCTTCTTCAAGATGGACAATTTGACTGAACTCCACAGCCTAACAGAAACTGTCATTTCAGTGCAGGAAAGAGAGAAGTATCTATAGGAAACCTTTAGGAGCTGATAGAAGGGCCAAATCCTCCTGTCAAACACCCACTGCCACGTCATCTTTATCACCTTTGCCATACTCCACTTTCTGGAGAAAAGCTATGAGGTCTTACACTAACTGGAAGTGGAGGGGGAGAAAAAAAAAACAACCCAAAAACTCCACTCCTCAGTCCTTTTCCTCCAACTCTGTCACTGTATGTCTTTACCATGTCTCCATATTCCATTCAGCACTTCTCGTTCTTGTTCTGATTGCTCTGAACTCATCACACTTGTATGAAACTTTTTGCCTGTTCACTGTGTTTTTTTCCACAACGAGGAAAGTTCTCCTCTGTATTGTCATGTCCTGTCACTAGCTTTTTGATTCTGTTTTTAAAGAATATGAAAACATACTGTAGATGACTGAAGCAGCTTATAGCTTTACATTATCAAAGGATCACAGGCAAACACACCACAGCAGGGAAGAACAGCAATATATTTTCTTACGCCAGTCCCAAGATGGTCACAGGTTAGGTGACAACCAGTAGCAGAACAGATTTACACTAAGACCAACATTTTTTTTTAAATAGGGATGAATTCCATGATCTATGTTCACTGCACAGTCATGCAAAAACACAGAAGTACTGCTTCTTTCAGCTGTATTCTCAGCTTAAAGAGCACGTGAAACCATAAAACGGGAGAGGAAGATACCGAATGAGGCTGAGTAATCCACCCTCAGCAGGAACAGTTACACCTTGCTGGACTTTGTTGATGGAGGTGGAGAAGCACAGAAACCACACCACAGGCCATTTGCAAAGCCAAATTAAATAATGGCAATGAATGATGATGAGATTATCATCATTATTAAAAAGTTTTTCCTATTATCTACCCTAAACTTCCATGTTGAGCCTGCTGACTTAATCACTGCTCTCCAGACTCATCCTGTTTTGATCTGCTCTTCCTAGCATTTTTTGTTTCCTTGGACTTTGGAGGAATTATTTGCAAAAAGTGAGAGAGGCATTGAGGTGTCTGTTTGTAACATAATATGACAGTTTTCCAGGTAGGTTTTTGATGTCTGTATCGATCAGTCAGTCTTACAAATTTAATCAAGTCACTTAGGTGTTTTTTATACATGTATCGCCTGCAGGAATTTCTGGAAGTTAAGACACCCAGCTTAATTTTTGATACAGAGAAGCATAAGAGGGCAGTTTCTAAAGACTCAAACATTCCTAGTTTCCAGCGAACTGGGTCATTTGTTCAATCTACCCAGTAAATTAGGGCACATGTTTTCTGCACACGTGCCATCCTTCAGCCATCAGGAGCTGCAGGGACAGTAGCAGCATAACAAAAAATACTTAGCGGAAGCAGGAGAAAAAGCTAATAGCTTAAGTATGTTAATCCTATTTTGTTTTAATCTTGTTTGTTTTCAATATTAGTTGGAGAAATTTCCTTTGTCGTCATGTTGGAAGAATAAGATTCTGTACGCATCCACAGAATATTATTTGAAAACATATAAAGGCATATTATAGACAGCAGTATTTGGCTGATACAAAGCCAAGTAAGATACAGTCAAATAACATACAGCTTATACCCAAACATTATAATTCATTCTCTGGATGTTGTTGCTTAGGACACAGAAAACAGGTATCGTTATTTTGCATTAACTCATTCATACAATTGTCCAAGGATAGCATACATTATTCATTTTTTGTTGAGCAAATAACACCTGTGAAGGACTGTGAAATGCAGCTGTTTTGTCCAAACTATCTGTTGAATATATAACATTGTAAACATTAAATAAGATAATGCAAAGAATTCTGGCTGTGATATTCATACCATAGAAATATCAAGAATGTTAGTATAGTATGGACATAAACATCTTGCCGGTTAAAGTGTAATAAAATGAGAATCCTAGTGTCAAATCACTTTTTGCAGGCACTCTTTCTTCTGTTTGACTTGTTACCATTCAGTTTGTTAAAGCTGCACAACCCTGCTTCTGTGGAATACACAGAGATAAAAGGATCAGCAATCTGTCTTCCAAAGTAATGAGATTTCTACTACAGCAAGTATTGTGCAGGTTTTTCCCCATTTTTAAAAAACGTTTTCCAAACCACATGCCAATCAGCTCTACAGAAGTCAACACCTTAAACCTTGCATTTATCCTAAATTTAGTAGTGTCAAAGCCTGCATACAGCTATAGTATCTGAGGGAAGGAAAATAAAAGTTGAATGTAGGCCATTAATCATAGATCAGAACACACAAAGAAAATCTACAAGATAGAAAACCAGTACTTTTCTCCAGAAGTAAAAGAATTTCAAAGATACGACACATAAAAGAGTGGTAAAAATGTCAGCTATCTAAACACACTAAGAAAAATCAAGTCACAAAAACACAACCAACATTCTTTCATTTGTTTTCTTCAAATAAAGAATAAAATAATACAGAAAAAAACAAAACATACTCATCATTTTGAAGACCAACATATCGTGGACTTGGTACCAGCATGACTCTAACATTTTCCAATTTTCCTTTTACAATGTGCATAAACTGATCAAGGTGGCTTGAAGGTGGTTTTGTGGTGTATGTCAAAAAAGCATCATCAAAGTTAATACAAAGTGTTTGTGGCTGATAATGATTCCCAAATGCCAAGCGACCCTAAAACAAAAAGAAAAACCCAATTACTGCTTTTTTTATATGTATGGATATCTGATTTACCTATAGTAATGCAGTTTAACCATCCATATGCAAACAACAACCGTGGACAAAAATCCTGGCCATAATCTGCACACACCTAATAACACTGCCTTGTACATTAAACGCTCAATATTCTAAATCCTATTACCTCAGTAATAGGTTTCCTGCATTTTTTTGAGAGGCAGCATTAACTTTTAAGGAACATGTCCAAATATGACTATTATAAAGATGCACAGAAGGAAAAAACAACAACAAAAAGGCCCAAGAACCCCACCTCCCAAAAACCCAACACACCACACACTGTATAACATCCATTACCCAGCTTAATTACTTGGTGATATTCCTGAAATCATTACAAGTCTAAGATGGAAGTATTTCCCAAAACAGAGAACACAACCGTGTTTCCATCAGCACCAGCAGGATTTGTGACTGTGCCAGGGGAGTGCTGGTGGTGTCATTTCAAAACTTTCAAAGCAAAAAGGAGAAAAAAAACTCAAAAAGGAAATATAAGATAAATGAATGGTGAACCTGATTTTAAAGCATATACTGCTAAATATTTTCATTATCAGGGTCTTTTCACTTACCGTGCTCACATTGACTTTAATGACTGGAATAAGTGATCTCCATGAAGAAGAAGGGTCTTGAGATTCTGTTTTTACTTTAACACTATGAGAAAAAACGTCTTTTATTATTTTGTCTTTTCTGCAGAAGAACTAGCCAACCTTTTCTTCTAGAGGTATTCAGTGCATAGCTTTCAAGGAACAGTCCTTCCCACAGGGGTGCCTCCTGTAAGGGACCCGCTAGCAGCCTCCTGCAGACTCCTCCAGAGCCTGGAAGAGCAGCAGAAGCACACACAGCTACGCCCTGGGGGCTGGTATACTGAGCTGACACAGGCAGAAAACAAGCATGCCATGTTTAACACAAAGCAATAGTAAAATAAATCTTCCTTGGGGGAAACTGGTCCGTTTTAAATATTCCTAAACCAAGCCTTTTAGGTGATTGGTGTGGGACTTGTCATTTCCCAAGACACGTCCTCCGGAAAGGCAAAAGTCCTTCCTGCACTGGTCAATAAGGACATAAAATGAAAACATGAAGAGAGTGGCTTGGGGGCACATCCCCTACCCAAATGCAAGATTGTCACAGCATCCTGCAGCTGCCCGCTACATAATTTAGTAACACGTACTGGCCTGGTGAGCAGCGCTGGAAGGACTCAAGGTTCATTACATCTTCTTTGCTCTGGCCAATAAATCAGTCTGGTGTGATTCTGCCCCAAGAGAGGCTTATGACTGAATGTCTGTGTCTGCTACACTTATAAGCCATGTAGAACAACTCCCTATAAACCTGCACCATGTTTTCTGGGGTACCCCAAAAGAGGAATAAAATAAGAAAACAAGGTTTGGGTAGCTGTGCACGAACACACACCCCTAGAAAGACAACTTGTGAAATCAGCCTGAATTTAAAGTTCAAAAACCACTGAGTCCTCCCAACATTATAGAGATCCTCACATTTTGTCTATCCAACGTCTTGAGCTGCTACAACTTCTACTCAGCAATACCATTATTATTCTGGAAGCATAATCCTCTTCAACACATCCTCCCTTTCCACAGTGCACTTCAAATAGATTTTTCAACTTGTCTCTGATCATTAAACAGGAGATGTTTGGTTTGTTTGGCTGTGTTTTTTAATTATTATAGTAGGAATTCTGAGGCAAGGAAAAAGATTCAGATTGTCAGGCTTGTCAGTGCAATTTCTCTCTCAACCATTTGGCCTCCAGAGCATATGTTAACTAAGCACTACCCAATTAGTTCAGCATTTCACAGAACAAAGCATCAACAAATAGCAAAATGAATAATAATTTACCTTTCAAGATTGGTATGTGTTCTTTGCCTTCCGTTTACTTGTGCTTTTTCATCATCTTTCTTTGCTGGAATTATTGTGGGATCCAAGCCAAACAGTTCTTGAAGTTGTCCATAAAGCTCAGAACGGTTGTACACATGAAATTCAAAGTCATTCACCATAATATACAGTCGTGTTTCTGCCTTTGGATCTAAACAAATAGTAGGAAAAGAGTTTTTAATTCTATTCCAACATTCTCTTGCAATATTTACAGTTTTCAAAATATGCTCATTTTGCAAAAACAATCTACACATTAGTGAACAGCTGCTTCAGTACATATTAAAACGCAGTAGAAAAAAAAAAAAACAACACACACCACAAAATAATTACACCATTGCAAGCAAATCAGTAGAATCTGGTAAATGAAACAGTTGCATACAACACATAAAACCTGAAGAGCATTTTACCCTTGGGTCACAATCCAAAAATAAATCCAGCCAGGAGCTGCACAGAATGGTAAATGAGGTTTATTCAGTTTCATATATAAAAACACGCAAACACAAATCCCTCTTGATGCACAGCACAGAAGCTTCAGTGCCTGTCCCCGTTTTTTAACATGGATATCAGTACTTGAGATCAACTCAATCTCAAAAACCAAATGTACCAAAAGCTCTGTGGTACAGCAGGCCTGAAATGGGAAAAAGCTTTCTCTTACAGAGAAACAGAAAACATTAATATGCAGAACTAACAAGAAGCATATTCATTTTGCACAGCCAGCCAACATTTTCACAAATTTAAAATAATATCAGCTTGACTCTCTGATACTTAAAAACTAGTTTACCATCTGTTGATCACATACAGAGCTGTTTGTGACACACTTTGACATACTTTTCCTTCGATAGTATGACCTAATTATGTAGTTAATGCGAGGAAAAAGCTCGCACAATCCCCCCCTAACTTCCCCGTTGAAAGGGTGCCCGTTACACATTCACCCAAGAGACCTGAGCTGCTCTAAAATCCGATCCGGTCTTTCTGAGTCAAAGAGACTTTAGGAAGCTGAACCATCAGTGGTTAGTACAGCAGTCCCCAATCTGTAACTCAGGGAGTACAAACTGAGGACAACATTTCCCACGGACACTAGAAATTAAGAAGTCAAAGTGAACACTGCTTCTGCTGTGGTCAGGGGCAAGAGCAGAAATGTAGCTGCCCAAGAGACAAATTTTAGAGACACACAATTTATTAAATGCACCCTCTTGGCTAACAAACTCATCTGTCCCCTGATGTTATGCACCTGTACTATACTCTGTCCCAACAACAGCAACTCACCTTTTATCCCTCACACCTAAACTACCAGAAATTTCCACATCTGGAGACTTATTACACATCAGNAAAAAAAAGGAAATGTCAGTGCTTTCTGGAGACTTATTACACATCACAGTTTTCTTGAACAGGAGACAGAGAGAAAAGTTGATGAGCCTGTTCCAGTTCCTTTGTTTTCACAGAAGCACTATCAAATCTGTTCAGTGGTAATATTAACTTGCATCAGTAAGATATAGGCAAAGGATAACATGGACAAAGTCTGGGATACATAATTGTTCACCTGGGAGAGCTCAGTATCATTAAGAACACAAGTAAATGTAATTCCTAGAGGCAAACATTAGACTTCATTAACCAAATGAAACCATATGTAGTAATTCCTTTCTTTAAAAGGGATTTAAGGAGACAACCATCTCTTTTTTCTAATAACAAAAATAAGTTTCGACCTCCACACATCAATTTTGTTGCCTAAGACACTTTCAGAAAGAAAAAGAAGCAAGAAAAAAAGAGACAATCACATCTGAATGTCATATATTTAACTGATTCAAAGAAATATACATGTAGATCACGTAAAAGTAACTACCAGATTGATAGCAAAATACTGAAGTTTTATCAACATTTGTTGGAATCAAGGTGACTAATGTAGCCAAGGTTTTGACATTTGCCTCCTACAGAGTTTAATCAATACGTATTATTTATTATTTATTCAAATGTTTGTATCACTCCTACTCAACAACTCAACACAAAAATACCCACTAAATAAAACTTAACAGGAACATGAAGTGAGTCACTCCTGACAATTAAAAGTAGGAGAATTTGTTCTCAAAACAGTATTCCCCCTTCAAAAAGCACCTCACAACCTATATAGTTTTACAACACAAAATAATCCTATAAATGACGAAGTACACATCACAAGGCTACTTATGTTTTCTCATGGTGTTTTCTGCAGATACAATTAATCTCTTGCATCGAGTGTTAATTGTTCTTCTTCAGCCACAGATAAGAAAAATAAATAATTTTTCACATTTTTCCACATTTGACCACAGATGTCATCAAGACACAGGGTTACCAAATAATAAAGAACATTCCCTACCATAACACTTTTGCTAAAATACCGACAGCACAACACTAAAACTTGAAAACAAATATCACTTTCAGAACATCAAAAGTCTCTATCATAGTTATAAACTTCAGTACAGGGTAAATTACAATCAGATCACAACTAATCAAGGCTGCTATTAAGATTAATGCTTTGTCTTAAGAAGGGTTCAAGTCCCTGATAATGAATCCTGTATTTATTTCATTGTGTTGTTCCATTCCACTAACACAGATCAATCAGTGAAAAGAACCCATACCTTATGATGATTCCGTGTACTTCAGGTAAATATTAACAAATCAATTACATGCATGCAATCGTACAAAGGAAGTATTTTTCTGTAGGCCACCTGTAAACTTAAAATTCAAAACCATTTTGAGAAACCTACCATGCTGCTTCTGCTTAGGGTTGTACATCTTCCACCAGCGAAATATGATAAATCCATCTTGAATTCTAAATAAAATACATGAGATAAAACATAAGAGTGATAATCCAGAATCCTCTGTGCAGCCGCACGATGTGCTGCTTTATACACAGATCTGCAGCTGTAGTACAAGCAGTACTAAAGCACAAAGCACTACAGCATAAAGCATACAGTGTGTGTATATATATATTATACAATCACTGCATTAGCTGCAACTTGTATAAAACCCCATATCCACTGCCTTCTCAAGGATTGACAAATTAAACAGCAAGAATGAAAATCACAAACTATTTGCTGATGTTCAGTTCACAAAACAAATTATTCTCAATTCCAGTAAATAAATGCAAACTACTTGGCCAAAATGAATCTTCCAGATTTAGAAGTGGGAACATGAAGGAGTCGAAGACATTAATGAAAAGCAGTTCTCCTTCAAACTCTTAGGTATTTTCTCTTACAAATTTTAAGGAGAACGACAATCTCCTCTAGTACTCAGTTCCAATTAATTACGCTCAAACGGCAAATGAGCTAACAAGATAATTATCTAAAAAAATCTAAATACTACCAACAAAACAATTTATTGTTAACACTATAAATACATTTATTCATTTGTAGGGTGATATTTTGATATGTGTTATTTAGACATATACATTTACTCTATTTGAAATTACTATTTAGAACAGGGACCTCCTGGAAATCTGTACCTGATAGACATGTCTTCTGTGATGAAATAGATTTCACGAACCATGACTTTTCCAGACAGCACAGAGAACGAAAATGAACCTAGTGTGAAAGAAAGTGTTCACAGAACGTTAGCCTAAAGCTGTTGACCGTTTATTTTCTGAACAGGAAGAACACAATATGCTGTTATCTGAAATGGGTTTACTGAGCATCTTGAGGTTTTGCAGTGAAAGAACACCGACTTTCAGATGAGAAGGGAAGTCAGAGATCCAGGACACACAGACCTCTAGAAAGATGCTGGGTTTGGCACTAACCAAGTGTACAACCAACCCCCTGAGAGACACCAGTCACTCAGGAACACTCAGGTGCCTTGCAAAACGAGTCAGGAAAGCAGTTTCGAACATTTACAGTATCCACATTGTATGCAAGACTGTAATTAGAGAAATAAAGATTCCTAACACAAGAATTTTTCAAATTTTAAAAGGCTATCAAATTTTCAGTATAATTATTATCACAAATTGTGTTCACAGCAGGAAGGACTAATAAGAATGAAAAAACCACCAGGGAATGCAATAGACCATATTTTTCCACATGCTTTTCATCTCACCCACAGAAAGTTAAGTAAACAATTATTTGGTTTTGTTTTTTTTTTTTTTAAAAACCAACATCAATCAGCTGAGGCCAAGCTGTAAATCATGGGATTTAATTAATTTTATATTCTTCTTACTGATTAAGTTTATAAAGAACACCACCTATTTGGCCAGCTATGTCCAGCTGTCTTGACATAACTGCAACTTCACAGAGAAATTTTAATCAAAGCCTATAGATCAAGTGTAGCAGCCAATAAGTATTTCATCTATATTGCTGTTCAAAAAGCTGGATTTGAAGATGGTTTGAATTACAGCTCTTAAATTCTTGAGGACATAAGCAAATTACTGCAAGGTTCTCTTTGGCAGGTGGGTGTGAGTGGGGTTTTTTTTTGGTTTTAAGTTCTCACTACATTTATGATCAATAGTTGCAGAAAAAGTCCAGAATTAAAGTCATCATCATTCTGGGAAGCAGACAGAGGAAGGCATGGAAGAACAAATGAAAGAAAATTGAAAGTGCAATCGGAGCGAGGTCATGGGATACAGCCCTCTGTGACTCAGTATCAGGTATTTTTGTAATGTGGGTGAGTGCCCAAGTGATTTGTACTGACCTGTTTTATTAAAAAATTTTAAAATACATATAAAAAGAAAAGTTAATGGATTTTGATCCAAGTGTTCTAGCCGGTATAAATTTTACATATCACAGTTCGAGTGTAGATTAACATGATTAGTTGTTCTAACAGGTTATTTATAAAGCAAGGACGCTGCCATAACAGGGAGTCAAGGCTTGAGACTCCACTGTGCCCCTTGGAGCCCACTCCAGCGATTGCTACCCACATTTCAGATGCTGTATAACCAACCTCAAAGGTGTTGGGGAGTGGGAAGCTGCACCCCCGAACACAAAACGACAAGGCAAATTCAGAAGCAATTCAGGCAGGTTCCATGGGGGACTCGGGTCAATCTCCTTTCAGGACACTAACCATTATGATTACAGGGCTTGGAAAAAGGGGAAATGGAAAACATACAGATTTAAAATATACAGACTAAACTAAAAAAAGTAAGCTCCACTTAAAATTTAAAAAACTCATCAAGTGAACTTTATACAAAATTAGATACTTGAAGAAAAAAGGGGATGTTTTTCTACCTACACCAAGAATCTTCCCCTAAACCATGACACTGAACTTTTTCCTTCTTAAATTAAACCCATGCTGATCATTTTCAAATTACTATAACAAAGCAACACTTTGATTTTACTTCGAGTTTTTTGCAAATTGAGGTATAATAAAAAGCAGTAGATAAACAGTGGCATTACAGTGATCATAACTTACCAATATGGATGTAGCCATGTTTATACAATCTGTTAAGAACCAATGTTAAAATGAGTCCAATGTTCCGGGAATTATAATAAGTTAGGTAGATAATCCATCCACAAGACAATATTGTCGCTGTTGAAAGATTAAAATGAATTAAAATATTTTTTACAGTATGCTGACCTAGATAAAAGCCTTACCTATTACAACTATAAAGCACAACTTTCTTCCTAGTCTCCAAAAATAATTGAAACTGATGGGACATTTTAACAGGCATTTTCAGAGAGATGGTGTGAGAAGGGTGTGAAGAGATGGGGAAAAAAAAAAAAGAAATGGAAATGGTAAGTTCAGAAAACTATAGATTCCTCTCTGGTCTTCCATTCCCAAAAAAAAAAAAAAAAAAAAAAAAACCAATAACACAAAAAGTCTACTAAAAACAACAACTTTATATATAAAAACACATAAAAA